>CAODLS012501374.1:0-14595 GCA_948243855.1 Flueggea neowawraea
CATGGATTCAAACTATTTTGGTCAAAACATGCATGCAGACTGGAGGGATAGGCCAACCTGGTTAGACCTAATGGTTTGGTTCAATGCTGAGATTGAGCCTTGGACCCTCAAAATCTAAGCCTTATAAACAAGTCACGTTTCTTTGTTTTCTTGACTATGTTATTAATTAGTATGTCTCTTCCATGAAACAAATATTACTAAAAACTAGTTGAAATATATAAGATAAATACTAATAGCCCTGTGGTGATTATAAAAACTAATCAGTTAATTTGTAATTAACAAAGTTCCACCTTTCCTTTTTATTATATATTTAGAAAAAAGTCCTTTATGTGAGAAGTTATATTATCTAAAAGCCAGGTAGACTAGTTGCTTTCATATAACCCATCCTCCTCTTCTTACATGCAATTGAAAGAAAGGATAAGAATTCTTTAAGTTGATAGAGTTGATCAAGATTTTGTCGACAAACTTAGAGATAAAATGGTGCAATGTTCATCGTCAAAGGCCTGAGAACTTTACTTATGATCCCTAACATCTGATGAGACTTCAAATAATTACTTTTAGTGGTAGTCAATTCCTTGATTGAAGGTCACAAATTCCCCCACACTGCACAACCCTACTAAAGAAAAAACATGTCAATTGTTCAACAAAATATGTAGCCAAGATCACAACAACAAACCATCAAACAATTTCTTATACCATATTGACTCGATACAAAAATATTTAGCAATTGCAATTTTAATTCACCCATACAAAATAAAAAGTGTATACATGTGTATCAATGGGTCCATGTATGTAATATCAATTATTAATTCTTTTAGTGTATGCGTGAGACGTGCACCAAATTTAGCTAAAATTTTTTCGACTTGAAAAGGGACGGGGAGTTGTAAAATAAAACGAAAGAACTGACCAAAATGGGAAGTGAGGGAGTGGTGTTTGTAAAATTTGAAGGGCAAAACGGCGATTCAATTCAAGAATATTTTTCTAATGTGGCAAGTCAGCATTTTGGCCAAAACTAACAACTTTTGATAACTGTCCTCCGCTCTACTATTACTTTTACTAATGATTGATCGATATTGTGGAATTAGTTTGGTGACACTCATTGTTAATCCTTAATCTATTTAAGGAAATTGATTGCAAGTTTTTAAGGGTTTGTTTGACACCTCATAATATATAGTATATGTTATATTTTTTGTATAACTAATTTTATGAAAAAATATACTATCACTCTATTTTTTTACTATTCATTTACAACCAATCATTATTAAACCTACACAATATATTATATATTATTAGTTACCAAACATGTCCTAAATTAAATATCATTGCAAAGTTAACAATGAGTCATATTTAGTTTAGATAGACTAAAATAATTAAAAGATAAAGATTCGAGAATTAGAAACAATAATATTTAATTTAGGAGCTTATAATTTTCTTTGGTGATGTTTGATTTTTTGTATATTGAATTTGTATATGTATATTGTGAATTTCAAAAATACGTGACAATTTTTTTTTACTTTTTTGCTATGCAATTTATCAATCTACGACTTACATTTGTTATTTATCGATCAATTTATAAAATTAAACACCAGCACTTAATATATATAGTTAAATAAGTCTCCTATGTGTTAACTCTTGATTTCTTTTAATTTTTCCCTTTAAAAACGTACATTGGATTGATATTTATCTCCGTTAATGAGGAAAACGATTAGTAATAACCTTGAAAGAAAATTATTTAATTAATTTCACTTTATGTGATCTTCAAACATCCTTTGCTGGTCCACATGTTCACTTAATCACATGCTAAGGAGTCATTATGTTTTAACTACCATTATAGTTGGTTATAATTGTATTTAAAATACCACCCAACTTTCAAAGATGTAATTATGAACAATTATGTTGAAATATATGTTGAGTCATGACTATTTCCAACATTAATTTCTCAAAATTTTATAGACATGCCATCATTATTATACCAAACAGGTAATCATAAATCCATGACAATTGTAAATGGTTTAATTATTTTTGCGTATGCAACAAGGTCATATTGCCATAATCAGTTTGTTCACAAAAAAAATAAAATTTCAAAATTATCATTAGGAATTCATTAATATTCGTATTATTATTGATATGACATGTTTAATAAAACCCACTTAATATATTTAATATCGTAACCGAAACGTTGCAGTCATTATGATGGATATTTCGAGGTGTTAATGTTCTCTTATCAACCCACTACTATAAATAGATGTTGGTGGTCACTTGTCGAAGTATGTTATACTCTCCACACATACCAATACTCTGCCGAAATCTTTACTGACTTGAGTGTCGGAGACTCCCTGGAGAGCATCCCGACCTCATCGTTTTTTTGTGTGTTTTCAGGTCTCAAAGCGACGTTCACGATTCTCGATTGTTCAAGTTATCTTCTTTATTGTTGTTCATTTTTCGAGGCAACAACAATTTGTGCCGTTTGTGGTAAAAACTGACCGAAAAACCTTGCTCGTCGACCTTCGAGAAGAAGTCCACTGGCAACACCTACTCATTTTCCATTATGCAAACGCCTTCAAACCAAGCTAGACATCCCGAGGAGAGTGCAAGGAGAGTAGGTGTTGGAGCGGGAACCTTGGGAACGACCATCCCTATCGTTCCACTCGCTAACTATGAGGCGCTGAGGAGACAAAACGAGGAAAACCAGAAAGCATTGGCCAAGATGGCGGCCTTGCTTCAACAGTTCTTTCATCAGACACAAATTCCACCCACGTTGTGCGCTTACGCCCAAAGTGCCTAGAGTGGAGGAGTACTAGAAAGACATAACGACGCTCGACAGCGAAGTCATCGTCAACCTACACAAGTTCCTGAGCAACTGAATCCTCCACCTCCCCAAGAGCCCTTCAACGCTCCTGTCCCTGAAGCTCGAGCCAAGTTTAGGAAAGACAGCTATCCTAAAAAGATGGAGAGTACCTGCAAGGGAGAACCTAGGGTTCCTCCGAAGAAGACTGAAGTGCAACCCCAATCCTCGATGAATGTTCAGAAGAGGGTGGACATAAGGAAGATGATCGAGGAGGTTCTCGAGAAAAAGGAAGTTGCTTCCCGTGGAGGACGAGCAACAGAGAGCCAATGTCTCATTCACCAAGGAGGTCATGGGAAAACCATTTCCCCCCAAGTTTAAGATCCTTCAACTGCCAACTTTCTCTGGAAAGGAGGACCCGCACGAGCACGTCCAAAATTACGAGGCCATCATGATGCTACATGGATGGGAGGACACCATCATATGCCGCGTGTTCCCAATAACATTGAAAGACCATGCACATTCCTGGTTCAATGGGTTGAAGGAGGTGTCACTCTCCTGCTTTGAGCAGCTCAGGAAGGAGTTCATCAACGCTGTCATCATCAACATCAAGAGGAAGAAAGATGCTACGTACTTGTTGAGCACTAGGCAGAATGAGAAGGATCGACAGTAAGTGGATCGATATAGGAATGCAACTCTTGAGGTTCATGATTTGCAACCAAGTGCGGCAAAAACAGCAATGTTGCAGGGCACACGAGTGCTGCAGCTACAAGAGTCGATGTCTCTGGATCAACCAAAGACCTTGGCCGACCTCTTTGTGCGTGCTAACAAGTACATTCTGCAGGCCGAAGTACTGAAGCATCGAGAGGGGAGCCAAACACAAGGAATGACACTTGAAGAAGATGTCAAACATGAGACCAACTAAGCACGCTGCCACTTCAAATATTGATTGTTGAGTGTATTTCTGATGGTGATAAGAAGTTAAACTCTTTAAGTTTTGTTATATTTCTCTAGTGTAACTTGTTATTCTGAATAAATAAAATGTCTTCTTTTCTACGTAAATGACATCTTTTGTGAGTAAAGAACAGGTTGAGGTAAGCCGAGTACTTAGCCGCATACAACAAAACGAGTCTACAAGAAACCAGGCTCATGTAGTCAAAAGTGCTAGAGCATGGGGCGAGTCCAAGCATCGGCTCCTCACCATAAATGCATAATGAACAGTCTTGAAACCGCTAAAATGTAGCATAAGTAGAAAAGCTTACGAGAAATTAGGCACTCACCATCTACACGTGCGGTATAGAATGAGATGTCGCTAAAACTGCGTGAGTAGAAAGGCTTGTTACAACTCAAGTACTCACCAAGAGCATACGACGAAAAACTAAACCGTTAGTAGAAAAGTTTGCGAGTAATCGGGCTCTCATGTGACAAATACACAAAGTGAGTAGAAAAGCTTGCGAGAAATCGAGCTCTCACTGCACGATGAAAAGATAGACTGCAATGTGGCAATTAAGCATGAAGCTTCCAGAAAATCGAACGCTCATTGTAGCGCACATGCAGTGGAAAGATGAACATCACACAAGTATGACAAGTGAAACCCCAAGTGGTGTTGTTATGAACGCAACGTTTGGCTAGTGAAGCCCCAAGTGGTGTTGTCATGAACGCGATGTGTGGCAAGTGAAACCTCAAGTGCTATTGTCCCGAACGTACGCCATAATTTGTCTACTTCGTCTTCAGATCATGAATCAACTACTACTAAGACTCTACTAAAATCACTTGCTTAAGAGTAACTTGGCCAAATGATTGGGGAGCAATTGATATGACAAACTCACTGAGGAGATAGCGAACTCTGAGGCAAGGTGGAGATGATGAACTTCACGATGAGGTGAACTCGTTGAGGATGAGCTGAACTCCACTGAGTAGGAGTTAAACTCCGCTGAGGACAAGGTGAATTCCGCTGATGAGGAGATGTTGAACTCTGCGAAGTGGAGTGAAGACGATGAGGATATGTTGAACTCTACTGACTTGAGCGTTGAAGACTCCTCGGGGAGCATTCTGACCTCATCACTTTTTTTGTGTTTTCATGTATTAAGGCGACGTTCATGATTCTCGAGTATTCGAGTTCTTCGAGTTTTATAATTATTGTTGTTCATTTTTCGAGACACCAACAAGTACGAATGTTGAAAAATAAAATAAAAAATTCACAAAATACCCTTACAGCTCATATATCTAGAAAAAATAGTTATCCAAATACATTAATTATATTTTATCATGTAAGACAATAAAAAGGATTAAGGGGCCAAAAATATTGGAGTGGTTATTACAAGTTAGACTAATTATGGGGTTAAGGTTTCAAATTGGATATTGCATGAAATCATGATCACAAAATTTTAATATTTATGGTTTTATAGTTAGAAAAAAATATTGTGAAAGATTTTTATAGAAAATAAAAATAGTTTCCAAGCTGATGGTATGATTGTATATGTTAATATATATTTTTCTCAGTAAACGGGATGCATACGCTCACCTTCTTGTCCAAACATTTTCAGTTTTAAGGTTTAAGATTTGAAGTAAATAGTTATGTAGAATTATAGAGGCTTTGCAAGTCATCACTATGAGGTTTATGGGATCACTGCGATTTTTGAATTGTAAATGATATTGTGTGTCATAGGTTTGTTAAACTCCAGCCTAATTAGAAGTTGTAATGATATTAACAAAGCCATGAGGACATAACCAAAACTACAATAGGCCAAATATTCGATACTAATTAAATACCTATACTATATAGAAGGATAAATTTAAACCTTACTCGCATATATTTCGTGGGATATAAAAGAATCCAAATAGTGCAAGAAAAATCGTAATGCTACTACTACTTGGAAAGGTATTAATTAAATTGCTAATATTACCAATTACCATAGAAACAAATTGAATTGCTAATATTATCCATTATCGTGTTCATTATTTGCTTAGCTCAAACAAAGTTGAAGACTTCAAGGTGCTGCGATGGAAGCATTGAATTCGTTTTCAGCAGGCCAACTCCAATTGTTGGACGCATCCTTATCCTCGTTATTGTTTCTTCAATGATTTTTGATGCACCCTTTAGAAATACCTTTTGACATACCTTTTATCAATCCCACTCAGTGACGACATCAAGATTTTAGCCAAGCGAGGGCTGAATCCTGAGTATGCCGGACCAAGAAGAGGCAATTAAACACCATTTTGTCATTATTATTAAGCATCATTTTGAATTTTTTTATCATCTACTCCAATTGCAGCTCATACAATGTGGCTTGTTTCTTGTTCTTCTTGTTCTCCTCACTCTCCGTATCACTCCTCACCATGATCTCTCTCTCCTCCATCAATTTCTCTATAACTAATCTCCACCACCACCTCCACAACAGAAACTAACAGTAGCGCCAACAACTCCCTTCTTCTTCTTTATTCTCTCATCTATTTTCAGCCTCTGTTTTCGTCGAACCCAGTCGTCTCCATCGAAGATTAGCCTCTGAAATTCAGTGGCAGCCACCACTGCAGAGGCAGAGCGCCGGCGGAAGCAGGTGCTCCAGCACCTGCTTGTCCCCGTATAGCTCCGCCCCTGATCCCGGTAGTGTAATAGATTTACGTGTTATCGTGTATACTGAACAACAATTTTAAATAAAAAGTCATGACAAACTTAGCATATGAGTTTTTTTATATATATAATTTGCTTCTTATTTTTATTTTTGATTTTGGTAAAAACTTTACTTGGTAAATAATTTAGTATCAGCTCTTCTGATCTGTTATTTGTAATCCCAATATGACAATTCAAGAGAGAGAATAAATTGGATTTCTTACTAAAAGTTATAACTTTTAGAAAATCTTTTTAAGTATTTTGAAAACCAAACCAATAGCCCAATCCAAAACACAACTACAAAAGAATGAATAAAAGAGTAAGGGAAAGAGAATCAAAGTTTAAATTTATAGTGGTTCGGTATTCTTTGACCTACGTCCACTCTTTTAACTCACTAAAGAGGTTTGAATCCACTAAAAACTTCCTCACTTGTGGGTGAAGGAAAACTATTACACATCTTGTTTTGCATATTCACAAGCAACCTTTACACACTTGTTTTTCAGGTCGAAACAAAAAAATCAAACCTCTAATTTTTGCGGACTCAACTAGACAAATTGTTTACCACTAGTTTTCTAAGGTACACACTAGCAAACTTATATTACCCTCAAGTTTTAACGACAAATCTTGATTACAAGTGGACTTTTAGAATTAAAACAGTATTCTCACACCAACTCAGTGTAAGCAAATAACAAATTAAATACTCAGTTGGTACAAGAAAAGAGTAGAACAAAAACAGAGAGAAATTCAATAATCAATGCAACAAAGTTTGGGTACTCTTTCAATAATGTTCGTACCTTTCTCTCTCTTCAGAGAGAACTATTTATAAACATTCTCCAAAAAGTAGTTGTTGCTAATTTCAATATAGTTGTTGTAAGAGAAATGCAAAATGCTGAAATAACTGATGTCAGCCATTGCTACATGCTTACTATAAGTACTACGTGCATAGTACATGATTCCATCAGAGTAGTAAGCTCGGTATGTTTCCTTTAGCATATTTACCATTGAGTTCATTAGCCATTGCTTGAATTAATTTGATACCAGATGTCTACTACGAGCATTGATCTTTTTTCATGTGCGTAGTACATCAGTCTTGTGCGCTTGAAACAACCTCCTATGTGCATTAGCGTATTTCCAAGATCACACCTTTGATTCTTCACCTGACTGAGTAAGAGAATATTCAAATTTCAAATTCTCAAGGAGCTTCTTAGATTTTTTGATAGTCCAGCTCATTCTCTTAAAGTTTACATGCGTAACATTCCTTTTACATGTATAGCACATAATGTTCTGGCGTCACTTGATTAGTGAATATTCCCGTTTGAAATTATGACACATTCTCTTAAAGTTTGTCTTCATCTGAGATTAGTTGTCACCCTCGTCTATGTGCGTAAATCATTTATTACGTGAGTAGAACTTAATCTTAAAAGATGTATCCTTTACTCTTCTATGCGCACTGAACTAATTAAACTTGACTTTGCTTTGTGTCATGAGCTCTCTTTATTTTTCATTGAGAAGCCGTCTATACGCTTAGCATTTCTTCCGCGTGCGTAGTATGATGCTACCTTCAGGTCAGTAAGAACAAATCTCTACTATGTTGAAAATACTTGGCTTCACGTGCACAATAAGAAACTAAGTCATTCTGTCTTCTGAGTGTAACTGCGTCCACGCGTACAACGTAGCCTCCTACACACTTTCCATTCGTACTAAGTACATTGTATGCTTTTCCACGAACACAGTATCCATTCTTTGAAAACCCAGAATTACTCTAGCTTGAACAACGTGCACGAGTCATGGTCTTATGTGCTTAGAACATTCTTTCACGTGCTTAGAGGGTATATTACATGAGTAGCTTAACTGTTTCAGGTGTTTTGTTAAATTATCAAAACATAGAATGAATGTTAACCAAAACTTGGTTCAACAAATTGAGCATATAAATGACCTTCTTTACTGTCCGATTTTAACTTCTTGACCAAATATATAACTATACATTTCTTATTTGAAAGTTGTGGAACAATGGGCTCCACAAATGTTGTTTGTCGAGTTGTCATTGAGTTGACTCAGAGTGCATGTCTGGGACCATCTTCTTCATGCATGATTTACTCTTTTTTTTTATGTGAACATATCATGCTCCATTTTGATCCTAATTAAGTCTTCATCATTTATTTGATTTCATTTTTTTTTGGATGGTGATTTGATCTCCCTCGTTCTTTCTTGATTCTTGTTGATTTATTTCTTCTTCAAATTTTTCCTTTGAATCTGAATACTATACAAATACGCATGTAAACTTTATTTCTTCTTCAAATTTTTCCTTTGAATCTGAATACTATACAATTTTTTCACACATTTTCTTTTCCTTTCCTCCTTGTTTCTTTTTTTTTTTCTTTTCATCTCCTCTATTTTGTTGTTATCTTATTTGTTTTGACATGCCTGTTTTGCAGATTCATTGTGGCATGTAGTGACTGGACGATGGTTGACACTGGGAGGCGGTTAGAAGGTGGTCAAAAACCAATCGAAGAAGATGGTGGTTGAAAAGTGAATTGGAGAACAAAGATAAATGACGTTTCATTCATGTCAACCGAGTCCCATGATAAGTCGTAGCTAAAGAACCAACTAGCAATCGAGCATTAAGGAGGTTGAACATCATGTCACCTAATGTCCCTGCCAATCGAAAAAGAGCTACGAACAACGTGTCATTTTGTACACTTCACCAAGATATCATGCTTTGAATTCTTCGTCAACATCTCATTTCTCCTCACATGGCGACTGATTCAGAGGATACAAACAACGTGTCAAATGGGCCACCTTTCAACGAGCAACCCATAAGCGAGTCGACACCAAGTGGGTCTACACCAAATCATTGTACCACAACTCTAGAGAGACCGTCGTAATGAGTTTACATTATGAGAAGACCTTCTCATTTAGGTTTCCTAAGATGAACCCTCATATGTTGAGTTGTAAGGGTGATGATAAGAGGACTTATCAAGCAAAGAAATTTAATTCGGAGCCCAACTCAGTGAATATTCTTGGAGTAAGGATCATTTATACTTTGATCCTTCTTAAAGATGACAATAAGCCATTTATCAACCTTGATATGTGTTCAAGTCATGTTATGACTGACACATTGAAGGTAATGTTCTTCCTTATCTTACTTCATTTGTTTTAGTATTATAATGTTTTGGTGCAACTTGTACACACACCTGTATTATAAGTAAGCGTAAAAATGAGTAATGATGTCGGCATCATTAGAGGCATAACCTAAGTCTTTCCAATCAACAAAGCCATTATTCTCGATTTCCTTAGTATAAAGAAGCTTAAGCAACTGCTCATTTTTCACCACCTCCAAGCACTGACGAGCCATAAAGAAATCAACCTTAAGGAAACTAGAACCACAGGCTCCCTCAACATCAAAACACTCATAGAATTGGTCATAATCATGAACATCTTCAATAAGAGATCTCTTGTCATCCTTATGCCTATTCTTTAAAGCCTTTATAGATACAACTCTATCAGTGAGCTTCTCCATAGGATTCTTTGTCTCAAGTAGAAACTTTTGAGTGTCCTTCTCATGTTCCATCTTGAGGGTCTCAATCGATGCAAGGGAAGAAGCATGTTTATCCTCAAGTTCCTTTTTCCCTTCTTGGAGCCTTGGTTCTCTTCTTTCCTTTGATTAACATGATCTTTCCTGATTCGATCAAGCTCTTCTTGTACCCTTTTGTGATATATCTTATAGAAGCCAAAGGCTTTCATGTGTTTCAACAAATCTTTTTTATTCTTTTGCAAAGCCTCAAGGGATTTCTTAAGCAAATCACAGTCAACTTAGAGTTCATCATAAATCTTCTTAGCTCTTTCTTCTCACTCATTGCGGCCTATAAATCAGAGTAGGCTTTATCATACTTGTGCCTTATTATTTTAAATTTGTCCTTGACATCATTATGCAACCTATCCTCAGTAATCAGACATTGGTGGATGTCTTAATATATTGAAAAGACAATTGAAGATTGTTCTGCCCTCTACATAAAACAAAGAGAGGAAACAAAGTGTATAGGTATGTGTACAAATTAGCACAAAAATGCTATAACACTATAATAAAGGAAGTAAGAAAAGGAATAATATTACCTTCACCATGTCAGTTATAGCACAATCTGAGTAAGTTTCAAGGTTGCCACCAAATATGTTATTCCCATCTCTAGGAAGGATAGAAGTATAAATGATCATATTTGCTACTCCAAGAATAATCACTAAGTTAGTCTCAAGCAAGCCCAACTTTGGATCAATTTCTTAGCCCGATAAGTTCTCTTATCATCACTTGGACACCTTACAATAAGAGGTTTCAACTTAGGAAACCTCAATGGGAAGGTCTTCTCATAACATAAAACTCAAAACGATGGTTTTTCTAGAGTCGCAATACCATGATTTGGTGCAGACCTACTAAGTGCTGGTTCACTCAGTTGTGGCTTGTTAAAAGATGCCCATTGGATAGAGGACCACTCAAGGCAAGCACATCAACTTTGTCCTTTAGAGGGTTGGACCCAAAGGAATTCTTTTCAAAAGCCTCACTCTTGGACTCAGAAGTCTTGCTCTTTGGTCCATAAGCTTTACTCTTCATCTTGGAAGCCTTGCTTTTTGGCTTATAAGCTTTATCCTTTGGATCACATGACTTAGCTCTTGAACTAGAAACAGTGTTCTTCTCCCGATAAGAATGGGAAGGATGAGAGAGGATGCTTTTATTGTTAGTGATATGTCTTAGCTCAATCATATGAACATTGTCATTTATATTTCTATTTAATAAATATGAAGCATTTCATTTTGCATATATATATATTATGTTATTTAGTAAAGCATTAACTTGATAATAGTATCTATGAATAGTTGATTCTGTCTTATGTCATTAAGTATGTGAGTTAATGGTAAAACATTAAGATAAAGGAACACTATTCTAAATAGTCTCAAGTCATTCATTATTGTGGGAATAATAATGAAGCAAGACTAGTATGCACTCTGAAAGATGATCATGTTTTATTGATCATAGACATGAGATATTACTTAGAATATAGATACATGTTAGGAACATGATATTAGACTGACTCATTATGAAAAATACTACATGGAATATGTCTTCACTATTTCTTATTGCAGTAGTGATATTTAAGTTCTTCGACTTGAATTCACCATGGATTCCTGTAGTCCAAATATGACAATCCAAGAGGGGGTTGAATTGAATTTTTAGCAAGTTAAAAACTTTATTGAAAATCTTTTGCAAGCTAAAATAAATAACAAACTTTTCTTTTAAACCAAAGAGTAAATGCCGAAGCTCTAAAGATCCAATCTATACACAACAATGTAAATCAAATGCAATGCAAAGCAATTAAATAAGAGAGAGTAAGAGAAGAGATGACAAATCCGATTTATAGTGGTTTGATCTTCCTTAACCTACGTCCACTCCTCTAGCTCAACTAAAGAGTTCAATCCACTAAAGATTCTTCCTCACTTGCAGGTGGAGGGAAACCGTTACACCTTATTTTTGCAGGATCAACAAGAAAACCTTTACACATTGTTTTTACGGGCTTAACAAGAAAACCTTCCTCTAGTTTTTACGGGATCAACTAGGAAACCGAACCACTTGTTTTTGTGGGATCAACAAGCAAAATCAAACTCTAGTTTTTTAAGGCTCACTAGATGACACTCTTGTTTTTCTAAGGCACAACAAGGAAACATATCTAGCCCAAGCAAACAATCTTGCTTGTTATAGATTTAACCCAATAGTATAAAATATTAAAGCTCGGTCAAACCCAATAATAAGATAGCAAGTAAATAGCTCAAATGGGTTAGAAAGGTAGAGGAGAGAGATAAAATGAATAACAATTCTTGGCAAGGGTATCGCTTACTTCTCTTTTGTCTAGTGACGTCTATTTATAGCCACTCTTGAAGATATAGCCGTTGGAGCCTCAAAGTAGTCATTGTGAGAGAATGAAACATTATATTTTAAATGAAGTCACCTTGTACAATGTGAATTGTATCTCCCTCTATGCACGTTGTACTTTTTTCCATTGAGTTCTGCTTGATTTAATAACCCATCTACGCGCATTGCATTAACCCTGGTAGCCATGACCTTGAATTAATTTTCCTCTACGTGAGTTGTATCTCCTTCAACATGCGTTGATCATACATCAACGTGATGTATGGCTTTCTCAATGTGTGTTGATCTTCGTTCCAGAATATGAACAATCACTTAGTGATTCTTCAACGCGCGTTGCACACTCTACAATGTGTGTTGTTGACTTCATCTCAAAATCGCACCTTTAATCCACGTCAGCATGTTAGAGATTATTCAAATTCAAATCCCGAGGAGTGTCTTGGCGTTGTTCACATTCGACCTCGTCAACGTGACTTGCACCGTTTGCAACATGCGTTGAGCAGTATATCAAAGATTGTACCTTTCGCTCTACAACACACCTTATTTCATTCAGTAAGCATATAATGTGCGTTGTATATTCCTTAATACGCTTTGATGAATATCAGATACATCTGCACTTTTAGAATTGGATCATCTACGTGACTTGTATGTATTGTAACACTCCTTGATGCCATTTTTATTGTGATCAATGTGAGTTGCACATGCATAATGTGCTTTGTGAGAGTATATCAGCATGTCATCAACTTAGCACATCTTTCATAGATGTTTTGCAATCATCATCATCAAAACCGAAGTCAACAATCTCTCCCTTTTTGATGACGACAAAACATACATGAATTTGAACATCTATTCAACAATGACAAACACTTTGATCAAGGATTTCACTCCTTATCAATTGGTTAGTGCAACATAATAATAAGCGCAATGTTCAAGGAAAAATTATAGCAATTGTAAATCATGATATCAATTGCAAGAGATATGTGAAATGATAAGGCACTAAATCAAATTCATGCACACTTCTCCTAACAAATTCATTTACACTTCTCCCCTTTTTTGTATCATCAAAAAGGTTAAAAGCATTTCTCCCCCAAATAATCAAATGCACAATTTAAACTCCCCCTAAGTAAATGCATTTTGTCAAATAAATGATTTTGGAAAGAAAACTACCCCTTTTGGTTTCAAAACGTGCATAACAGTAAAAAATATATCTCCCCCTTTTACAAAACACAAAATTAGTTTATGCATCAAGAGATATCAATTTAAAAACATGTAGTGCAATGCACAATCAAAAAGTTTGAGTTCAAGGAAATGATACCTCATTTTTTATTTTCTCATTGGCTTTAATTACAGTTAAGCAAACTCCTCCAACTTCATCATCACTGCTAGAGCTTAAGTCATCATCAACGAATCTTCTTTTCTTTCTTTTTCCAAGCTTCTTCAAATAACGACAATCTGGTCTAGCATGACCCGGTTTGTTACAGTCATAGAGAATGAGTTTGCTCTTCTTCTTTTTTGCCTCCATTGTACCTCTTTCTTTGTCAAGGAATTTGCAGAATCTGTCTGTGAGATACTCCACATAATCAAGAACAATCTCTTCATCATCATTCTTAGTTGAGCTTTCAATATACTTTGAAGCTTTGAATGCAATGCCTAAGTCTTTCTTCTTCTTCTTCTTCTTATTCTTCTTCTTCTTCTTCTTCTTCCATACTCATTTTAAGAGTGAGTAAAGAACCAATTAACTCCTTCAAAGGCAACGAATCAGATCCTTAGCTTCTAAAATTGCATCTTTCTAGGAAGCCCACGTTTTTTGCAGAGACCTTAGAATTTTCCTCAGAATCTCAGAATTTGAATATGATTTTCCAAGAGCATTAAGGCCATTTAGGATGTCATTAAACCGATCAAACATTTCTTGGATGGATTCATCTTCCTCCATTTTGAATAGCTCATATTTATGAATAAGAAGAGAAATCTTGTTTTCTTTGACTTGGCTTGTTCCTTCATAAGCAATCTCCAAAGTTTGTCAAATTTCTTGAGCATTTTCACATTGTTGAACTTTGTTGAACTGAGATTTGCTCAAAGAACAATAGAGAATATGCATAGCTTTGTGGTTGTAAAATGTAAGCCTTTTGTCATTGCCATTCCACTCTTCTTTTGGTTTCTTCACACTTCTTCCATCTACAAGCTTTGTTGGCACAAATGGACCTTCCTTAATAACATCCCATAGCTCCACAATTTCTGATTGTAGGAATACTATCATTCTTATTTTTCAATAGATGTAATCATTGCCGT
>CAODLS012501661.1:0-13306 GCA_948243855.1 Flueggea neowawraea
TTTCAATTTTAAAATAATGTACAAATATTTTTAAAAAATATTTAATTATTTAATGTTAAATTCATACTTAATAATTAAATATTTAATCTATATTAAATAATTATTTAAATAATCAACAAACAATTGTTGTTATAATATTGTTGTCATAATTTTGATTAGGGTGTAAGCAGTGCGATTTGGTCAGTTTTAAGTTTTCAAACCAAACTGTGCACCAAATTGCAGTTTGAAAAATTGCGATCGTAGTTAAACCACTAGTGCAGCTAAATTCACTAAATCTAAACTAGTGGTTGCAATGCGATTAAGGTCAGTTTTCGACTTTTGTGTTTTATTAAATGTATAAAAAAAATAAACAACTAAACAAAATAAAATAAATAACAATATTAAAAAATAGTCTTGTATTGTTTCATTAGAATTACAATGTCTCTAAAATGTGAAAGATACCTCAAAAATATGAAAGACTGCTTCAAAATACATTAACTTTTACCAACTGTCCTATCAAAATAAGTATAATTATATAACATTTTCACCATTTATCAATAAACAAGTGTTGTTATAATATTGTTGTCATAATTTTAATTAGGGTTACAAGCGGTGCGATTTGGTCAATTTTAAATCTTCAAACCAAACCGCGTCGCAAATTGCTGTTTGAAAAAATTGCAATTGCAGTTAAACCACTAGTGTAGTTAAATCCACTAAAACTAAACTAGCGGTTACGGTGCGATTTGGTTGATTTTTGGTTGTTTGTGTTTTATCAAATGTATAAAAAAATTAAACAACTAAACAAAGTAAAATAAATAACAATATTGAAAAATAACCTTAATATTGTTTCATTAGAATTACAATATTTCTGAAATGTAAAAGATAACTCAAAAATATGAAAGACTACTTCAAAATACATTAACTTTTATCAATTGTCCTCTTAAAATAAGTACAATTATGTAGCATTTTCACCATCTATTAATTAACATTTAACTAATATTAATGTATACCTATTGTTAGCATCCAAAATATACATTTTCAGCTATAAAGAAATTTAAAAGAACTGCACAATCTAGAATAACTCTAAAATATACAGCTTTCAACCATAAATTTAGGTTGATTTAAAATGTAGCGAAGTTAGTGGGCCTTGTTTGATGTATAAATTTGGGTTATATATTACAAATTGTCATCTTACTGTTGGCGAACAACTTACTAGAATAGAAAACAAATACAAATCCAAAATACTACTGTATCTACTTCAAATCCTACTTCTAAACTCCTAGAAACAAAAAAAAACTTCCTGTTTTTGAACCATTCCAAATATCCAAATCTAGCCAAGAAGAACTCCGAACGAACAAACATGAATTTCTAAAAGCTATCCAAGACCAATTCAATCGTCTTGAACCCTCTACCTCAACCGTCCTTTACTTGAAGAAACACCTACACCCTTAAACTAGCATATATCTAAAACACAAACTTCTTCCTCAAATAATCCTATTGTTCAAGATACGCCAGAACGTTCAAACATTAATGTCCTCTTTGATATTCCAAACCATCCAACATCACAAACTGAATCTGATCAAGAAATTGCCAGACTCCAATGGACACCCTCATCATCAAGGGCAATCATTCCTACAAATAATGACATGGATTTAGATACCCACAAACTTGTTCAATCTAATACAAATCTGCTACCCTTTATGAGTGGAATATTGATGGCATATCTGAATATCAAATCCTCAACCTATTTCAACAAATTACAATGGCTGACAATACTTACAAAACTCAAACAGGAACTTCCGATCGTGCTATAGCTGAATTTCTCATTGCAGGATTCTCTAGCCAATTAAAAGGATGGTGGGACTTCCATCTTAGTCTTACCAACATTCTTGATGCAATCCAAATAGATGAAGATGGTATTCTCATCTTAGATGAATTAAATAATCCAATCTTATATGCTATTTCAACACTTACACTTACAATATCACTTCATTTTGTTGGTGATCCTTCCCATATCAGAGAAAAAAATATTGAATTCCTTTCCAACCTCAAATGTAAAAAACTTAGTGATTTCGAATGGCATAAAGCTCAGTTTCTCACCAGGATCATGTTACAAGACGACTCAAACCAACCCTTTTGGAAAGAAAAATTCATAGCTGGTCTCTCGTCCATAATCAGTGAAAACGTCAAAACTTGAATTAGAGAACAATATGACAACTAAATTCTTCATTCCAACTTCATGTATAGACAACTTATTAGCTTCACTCAGAAGAAGGGTTGAAGGCTTGTCGAGATTTACAATTCCATAAAAATTACAAAAGGAAATGACCAAATTAGTAACTCAGTTAGGAATTTTCTGCAGCATATTTAACGTGTTAAAAGATTGTTGTAAATAATGCACCAAACCTCCATCAAATAAAACTACAAAAGTTCATATACTGCTTCCAAACCCAACTAAAACAATATATATATATATATGTGTGATTACACGGTTGTTGTTTGGTTTGATCGGTTTTAATATATTATTAACTACAGTTAAACTATAAATTAACGAATTTATAAAATTATAATCTGCAATTAAACTGAATTTATAAAAAAATTGTAAGTTTCGGTTTGATTTTGAATAAATTAGTTGGTTTTTACGGTAGGACGATTAATCCTCATACCCCTTGGTTCAATAGAAAGAGAGTTCAAAACGAAGATATCTTACACTAGGAACACTATTAGCTCTAGCTGCTACCTCTCAGTCAACTTGGACCCACTGTGTTGCCATGGGAGATATTTGCCGCGTTGTCAGTATTTTTGACTAACAACATTCCATTTCAATTGTTTTTAATTTTCCCTTGAAGGAACAAATATAGTAACAAGGCTCCAAGTTACAAGAGTTCGGAAAAAACAAAAAGAGATTCGGGAAAACATCGGTTTTTCTGTGTAAGGTATTAGTACTTATAAAGCAAATAATTATTGCTAATTATATTGAACTATTTAAATATTAAAATATTACTAAAACTAAATTAAGTCCTCGATTGGTTATCAGTAAGTATATTGTAGAAGTGCAAGTTTTGAAAAAATAATGAGATTACACACATTTAGTTGGAAAGAATTTGAAAATCAAAAGGAACTTCAAATTCATTTGATTATCATACCTCCTTAGTTTATCAAGAACTCTGTTATTTAGGAGAAGTCAATAATTTGTATTTTTTGAGCTAATTTTAATACTCTCAACTTACATAAAATAAAAAAAATACATTTTATATTATATTTGCCGAATGACACACAAAAAATAACTCCAAATTTTTCCAAAGTACTCCTTATCATCTAATTGTTATTTTATTTATTTTTTATTTTCCCATATATTATTTTTTTTATGAATTGACTAATCTTATAATAAAAATAATATAAAAATTATTTTCTTAAAACATGTCATGGACTGTGTTAGACTTAATGTTTTTATTCTTAATTTAAAGTTACAACATAAACATTTTAATCATTAAAAACTTATTTTATTTAACTCAATTTTTTTTTCGTTATTGTTTTATATATAAAAATGAAAACATTTAAGTTAATAATGAGTGTATTGTTGTACTTTTAAAATTACTTTTTAGAAAATTATCATCATAACGAAACAATATAGATAAGGAAGTTGTAATAGTTCATTTGAATTAGTAAGTGAATCAAACATGAAAAAATACAACTTTCACAGTTTGAAAGTTCTCTGCAAGTATAAATTCCTTAGGATCAACTTCTCTATAAGTTATTGAATCAATAGTAGTTAATATTCAGAATATCATTTTATCAAATCTCCGAATATATTAAAACAATTCTCTCAGTTGTTAATTATACAAGAAACGAAAACAAAAGGTAAAAATTCACTAATCCCACGCTTACTGCTACTAAAAAACTTTTGTGTATAAATAAATTACCAACCCAAAAAAAAGAAAACTTATTGCGGCTCTATATACACTTCATCGACGGCATTTTGTGCTCTTGAATCTTGATCTGGTCATAGCGTGGAAACTGATCAGAAGACCAAGCTAACCAACCCCTTCATTCACCATAGAAGAGCCAAATCATCCATGCTGGCAAGAGTGGTGCAATCTGGTTTATTTTGTGATATGGGCGAAAATGCAAGGACAAGGAGAAGGGACAATATCAGAATTGGAAGAAAGAGAAACAGCGGAGACGGCGGCGGAAACGGCGGCAAGAACGGTGGCGCAACAATGAGAAGCAATGCCACAATAGCCAACAATATAAAATGTCTCACAGCAAACCGCATGAATCCTTTAAGTTTAATCGCTACAAGAAAATGCAGCCTTAGCTAGAAATCATCGGCAGGAAAATAAAATTTGACGATGGTTGGAGATAATTATGACCATTATCAAAAGGAATGGCGGTGGTTGAAGAGAGACGAATTGATTTGTGTGTCTATATATGTGTGTGTGTGTGTGTTTCTTGTAAAGTGAAGTGAAGTTTCAGGGCTTTGCATTTTGACTATTCACAAGTCAGAACGGGTGAGAGCCATTTACACGTGAAAGGGTCAAAAAATGTGCTTTGTGTCCCGATTCAGACGATAATAGCGTGTATTGATGACTAAGTTTTCTATTTTTAGGAAAATATTAAAAAAAAAGTCCCTCAAAGGGAACATCTGTGTTAATTCTTGTTTCGGCCACTAGACATATTGCACTCGTAACAGAATTTTCTTTCTTGGTTTTACGGTCAGGTGGATTTGATCATTACCTGCCTTGCTGCTGCATTCAGTTTCCAATTATTTTACTTATTTCCTTCCATCTAATTCTGGCCTTTTCTAATTAATTATTATTTTTCTATTTTTTTTAAAATATATTGTTTTTGAAAATTTATGCTATCTCTTTCATGCAAAATTATTGTGCACCATGACTTTTGATGATAGCAAACCTATTTTTATTGATATTTGGATGTGTTATCAAGTTTTACGACTTTATCATTAAAAAGATGTATTGGTGGTTTGAGAGAGCAATGTGGTTACAAGTGACTATTGATTTTAACTCTTACACAATGTAAGAAGCATTTGGGAACACAACTTTTTGCTCAATTTTTCAAGAATTAAATAATTAATTTCACACTCAAACGATTGAAGATAGTCAAAGGAATGTAGAGCGTGTCAATGAATTAAAGTATCATAAACCAAGAATTAAACAATTAATCAAGAATTGCTTATGAAAATCTAATTTCTCACTCAAACGATTGAAAATAGTCAAAGGGACAAAACTATCAACTTGGGTCTTTTGCCTCTTTAAGAGCAATATCAAAAACACAATAATAAAATTGATTAATAAAATTAAAATGAAAGCTTAGCTACTAAAAACACTAAAAATGAAGGCTGAGGACATTGATTAAAATAGAAAATAATGCTGAGGATGCTAAAAATAAGAGAGTTTGAAACTCATGTTTGTATAGGTTGGTTTGAGTGATGAGTTGGAGATCCTTTCTTTGGTGTCTTCTATGTCTATTTATACTGTCTGGTGCCAATCTTGTTATCTTGTTAGAGATGACAGCTTAATTCTATTAATTTCATTGATTTCTCTTTGGATTGCTTTAATGTCCTCCTGTCTTTCCTTATTGTCCCCAGATTTATGAGAATCAAATCATTGTCCTTCTTCTACTGTCTGTGATATGTAATGATCTTGTCCTTTAGATTTCATTCTCTGTCCCAGTCATTTGCAAGACTTTCCATGCATAATGATTCTTTTCTTCAATTCCCATTCTAGATCGTGTAATATTCAAATACCAATCCTTATTCTCTATGTCTTTGGTCATTTATTGGCAAGACTTGTCATGCACAACAATTGTCTCTTTTTTTGGTGTCCCCAAACCAGGTTGTGTCCTCTGAAAAATTGGTTTTCCTTTCTTGTGCCTAATTTGCAGTGCTTGGGTGTCAAATTAGTATTCCTGTAATTCACATTGTCCCTAAAGCAATTTTTACAATTTTGCTCCCACTAAGAATCATTTCTTTTTACTGCGTCTTATTTCCAACTCTGCTGCAATTTGTTTTTTTTTTGTCCTAATCATCTCCACAATTATTACAATTGCAAAATTATGGTACACCACCACCACCACTACTTGAATTATCAACTGCACTTAATGAATTGGACCCTTGCCACAACAATAATACTAGAGGAAATTACCTGTCATAACTCGCAAAGATATTTTCCCACAATTACACGCTGACAACCCAAAGTACCAAAAATATGGGCCAACGGTCCAACAACTTAAACAAGTAATATAAAACACAAGGCCACCTTTTTTCTGTTTTTTATATTGTATATATTTTGTTTTCAATTATAGTTTTTTTAAATATTTATTATGTGCTATTTTTTATGCTTTTCTTTTTGTTTTAATTTTTTTCTGAACTTAGAAAAAGCACACAATATATGTAACAAATGAAACCAAATGCTTTGTTCCAGGTATGTAGAACTCACATTTTTGAGTTTTTATTCTATTATTATTCAGTTTTCTTTTGTTTTTTCTTGTGTTAGTAAACATATTGATTACATGTTTTTTTATTGGTTCATCTTTTTCTTTAATTTTGTTTTTTTACTAAAAATATTGGTTCGTATTTTATTTAAAATTTTAAAAAATAGAAGCTAAAAACGAGATTGTACCATTAAAACTACCAAAAAACCAAAAAGAATCAAAGTAAAAACTGAATAAAAATAAAATGAAAAATAGTCCATATGACAGTGAATAAGAGTGGGCTAATTTTTGGAAAACAAGGCCGAAAATCAAATGAAAAACAAAAAAAATTAAAAAAAAAACAAAACAAAAGAAAGTAAAAACAGAATTAAAACAACATCAAAATAGACTAAAAACAAAACAAAAACAAGCTAAAAAAAATCCGAAAAGCAATATTTTCCAAAAATCGAATTGCGAGACTGTATTAAAACTCTAATTAGAGTCAGCTTATTAGCATTACAAAACATAAAAGTGGACACACTCTCCCCTTTTGGTGAGTTTGTTGTCAACCTTGAGTGGCAAGCTAGATAAGATGTCGTTCTTCATTGCAAATTATATCATTCCTACAAGAGATCGTTCTGGTAGTTTTTAGATTGCGAATACATACCACGTTTCCGTCGTTCTAGTGAAAGTGGTTCGTGACAACTAGTAACGGGTTGTTTCTTGTGTATCCAATTGAGTTCTTTCGCCGTGTGGATATCAAGGTAGGTTCTCGATCTGCTGTTTAATTATCCTTTAATTATCTATTAATTAATTATTGTTTATTCTTGATCGATTTTTATGATGGGGAGAGATCCACTTATACTAGGCGTAAGTATTTTTAACTTGCACCAAATCTTCATCATCCATTCTTTTATATCTAATAGCTGATGTAAATTACCTTTTTTAATTTAATCTTTACCATTAAATCCAAAAGTAATGAATGATGAGAATTAGGAGTAAGTTGAACCCCCCCTCCCCCCCAACTTGTAAGTATTTCTAAATTATTACCCCCAATTTTTTAGGTGTTTGAAATATCCTCCATTGTTGACTTACCTATATGAAGTAAGGGTTCCAATGGTGACATGGGATGGATGAGGTACGTGAATGATTAATTTAGTGTAAATGTGGACTAAATCCAATAATCAAACCACTAAAACCAACCACAAAATTAAAAACCCAACCAACACACGTTTAAAACCAAACCAAAATTAAAACTAAGCCACCTAAGCTGAAAGTAAAACCAGCCTATAACCTCCTCCTCCTCCTTCTTCTTCTTCCCTATTTTCAAGCAAATTTGGGTTAGTTTTACCCACCGTCACTGAACTTTGTGACTCAGTTCAGCTTGCTCACTAAAGTGAAAAATTGTTCAGAACGGTCACACAACTTTGCTGAAAAGTTTAGGACAATCACTCTTCTATTTTCTGTCATTGGAGTTTATAAATGGACTGACACATCATCAATTCTTTACACATCAATGTGCTACACGGACTAGAATAAAAATGTAGGTTATAATGGCTTCTACACGAACATTTTTATTCTTGTTCGCGTCACATGTTGATGTAAAGAATTGATAAAGTGTCGATCCATTCATGAACTCCGGTGACAGAAAACAGCAGAGTGACTGTCTTAAACTTTCTAACAAATTTGAATGACCGTTCTGAACAATTTCTACTTTAGTAACGAGGTGAACTAAGTCACAAAGTTCAGTGACCGTGGGTAAAATTAAGGCGGCAAATGTTCATCTTCTCCATCTCTGTCTCTTTCTCTTTCCTCGTCACAACCACTCTCTCTTTTTCTTACTCCTCACAACTCTCTTTGTCTATTTCTCACTCCGCATTATCATTTCTCTCTCTCTCTCTCTCCACATAATTTAGGAATTGAAGAAAAAAAATTGGATATTTATCAATGTGAGTCAAAGTCCTCTTGTTTCTCTAATTGTTTGGGTATGTGTATTTGATGATTTAAAGATTTGGTACAAACTGCAGGTGGGTTTTTTTAAAAGTAAGTGCTGATCTTAGGTTGTTTTAGTGTGTTTACTATTTTTTGGGGTTTTTGGTGATGGAAAGATGGTGTCGGGTAAAGTGCCAATGATTTTCATTTTGACGGTGATGTTAGGGATGGTGAAATCGTGGTGGCAGAGTTGATGATGGTGACAACGGAGATTTTGGTAAGATGATGGCAGGTGAATTAATTGGTTGTTTTTTTTTTAAAAAAATGGTTAGATTGGATTGGGTTGATACGTTAATGAGATTGTGGTTTTTTTAGATGATTAGGATAAAACTTCTGACGTGGCAAGCTACTTTCCACTTGTCATAACTCATGTTTTTCACGCTACGATGTATGTCGATTTCAAGTCCTTAATTCAAATGGCTTAAGTAACATTAGAGACATTTTGAATAATCGTAAAATTAAATGTGATAATTTAGAAACACATAAAACTTTCGAAAAGTAAATCATGTCTTTGCCTTATTTTTTTTAATAATAGGCCCGTTGTCATATCACTAAATCATATGGATAGTCGATTTTTTTTTAATAAAATTGAATTCAAGCCACATCACTATTTTTTTTTATAAGTGCCTTAATATTACACTTATATTTTATAAACATTAAAAATTAAAAACCGACCCTAACAGTCTGCAAACTTTGCAAACCTCCACTTTCGTTTAGAATTAAGTATATTATATATTTATTTGATCAATACTATTTCATCTCATGAGAATAAATTTGACCAATAAAATTATTTGAATATAATTTGGATTTTCTTTATACTACAAAAAAACCATCTCATAATAATTTGAAATAAAATTGTCTAAATTTTAAAACTTTCTAAAAGATGACATGCATTCTGATATTGATAATATAAATTAATTTTTAAATATTTTTTTTAAAAAAATATAACCAATGAAACAAAAAGAACATGTTAGAAAATGAGTTCGCCCACATCGGGTTATACGTGGAACTTGAACCAGAATTGATTAAGTATCCAATGGTTTCACATTCCTAATAGTTTTTAATGGATGGGTTTACATATATTGTAGAAGAGCTCACATAGCACAAATAGTGCACTAAAACCCTAATTAGAGTTAGCTTATAAGACACTACATAATAAAAATACAAAAACAAAAACACTCTCCCCTCTTGGTGAGTGTGTGGTCGGCCTTGAGTTGCAAGATGGAGAAGATGTTGTTCTGTTTTGTGAACTTCGACCTTCCTATAAGAGATTGTTATGATGGTTCTTAGCTTGTGGATACATCGCATGTTCCCTTTGCTCTGGCAAAAGTGGTTTGTGGCGATTAGTAACGAGTTATTTCTTATATATTCAATCGACTTCTTCCACTATGCATATCGAGGTAGGTTCTAGATCTTCTGTTTAACTATCCGTTAATTAGTTATTGTGCATTTTTAATTATATACCTTCATTGGTATCAGAGAGCTAGGTTGGTTTCGATGATTTATTCATTGAACATTGTTAGTCATGCGACCTAGATGCTGGAACAAATCTATCTTGCATGAGTTTTTTGTCATTTACGTGCATTTTTCAATCTTTTTTTATTCAACTATTTGGAAAGGCTAGACAAAGTCAGAATTTTGTGATTCCAACCTTACCAGTGAGTCCAACACTCTAAAAAAACATAAACTGATTGAGGAAGACCGTTGGTGGATGTCATGCGCCAACACTATTCGTGCAAAGAAGCGTCTGGAGGCCCAAGGCAATCAGCTGCGTGCTACATGTTAGGGCTGGCATGTCATGATACCATTGGTTCGACTAAAAACATTGTTGAATCACAAATAGCCATTTGTCAATAGGCTAATGATGTTTGTGCCATGAGGGCACACATTGACGAACCAATGAGAGACATATGGTAGTGGTTGTCACATGGCGTCCTAGTCATTAACACGTGTCATGCGTTGACAAAAAGACACATCAGCAAACATGGACCAACCAATACGTGACACATGGCAGATGATTCTAGGTCGACGACACGTAGATGACACGTGGCACATATGGCAGTGTGATAGCTAGCTCATTGCCACATGGTAGTAGACATGGTATTACCAACTCAGATTCTCCTGCCCTGCCAGCGTGACATGGGCCAATCTGATTTGGATAGGTGGCATATGTTGACATATGTATCGACATTGTGCTAACACTCAGTAGAAGACAGGAGGGGTTTGTGTAAGCATGTGTGAGCGTATGGCTCCGCCCTTGGTTGACATGTGGGAGCCCGTGATGGCGTTTTCGGCCATCAATTTTTTTGGTTTTTGGGAAAATGTGAAATTTACAATTTTCTAGATTTTTTAATATTTTTTGTAATTTTTTAGAATTCCAAAAGTATTTTTTCATAAATTTTTGGATATTGAATTTTTTCTGAAAATTGTGTTTTCTGCCAAAGGATTTTTTTTTTGAAAATTTGTTGCTAAATTATTGTTTTTAAACATGTAATTATGGTTCCCATTTAGTGACTCGAGATAAGTTTTCGATTTTGGGTAATACATGTATAAGTATAGCTGTAATCCATCTGTAATAAGTTATAGGGATTGCGATAGTTAAGTATTCATCGAAATCATAGTTATAATGGGATAAAGCCAAATGTACTAAAAAGAATGCAAAGTTAAGATTTTTTGCATGAATCCCATAGTGTGCTTTCTACCACATCGTTTCAAACGAAGTTTTACCATAACATTCCTTGAGTTTTGAACTGGTATCTAATTGATTCAATGATGGAATCGTGAATAGTCATTGCTTTCGCGAGTACATAGTAATCCAAAATTTTGAACTTCTATGGGTAGTTTCTGAAAGATATCAGAAAGAATTCAATTTAACCCCTATGATGTCATCGATTTGTTTAACATGTCATTGAGATGCACAATACTTAGTGTATTTAGGATGGTGGTATTAAGGAAAGGGAAAAGCATAAGTTGCATGTTATGATAAAAATTCATTCACTTCTTCGACATAACCGAGTTCGTGAATCGATCTAGAATTCTACGAAAACATGATTGATAAAGTACTATCATGAAGTTCCTAGGGAATCTAGAATGAGAATGACTTAAGAATGATGTATTCTAGTTATCCTATACCTTTGGGAAAGTGTTCATCATGTGTGGTGTTCATGGCACGACTATTATATGATGGAATCCCCGATGAATTGATGTGTTAACTCAGAATTCCATTCTGACACATAGGATAAGTGTCCATTATGTGTCTAATTGGTCATTACGGCATGCATGTCCTAGTTATCTAGCATTGCCTTTAAGGTAATTTTTCTCTTTGTTGACTAAGTATTGATAAAGTAATCGATTGTTTGGATTGCATGTTGATTTAAGAGGTGAATGGAGTATTCTGGCATGCCTTGTTATTGAAAACCAAGAGGTGAATGGAGTATTCTTTGTGAGATACCTTATTGTGTCTAAAGTGATATCAAATCACCTTTTCGTCAGACAACAAGAAATGGCATAGTAACGAACAAAGAGAAATGACATAGTAATGGACAACAACAATTCATATTCTTTGGAATGGATTCCTGCACTAGGATAAAGTGAATACAGTTTTCATTTTTCAATGACATTCAGGAACTATACCCTTCAGGATCACTCTATCTGAGTGGGAGAGTTCTAGAGGAAGACGAGAAAGAAGGTTTTGGCCATTAAGCGGAAGCATGGTTCCTAAATCTTGTGATAATGGAGAACTTAATTCTAATTGGATTTCTTGACTCGAGTGGAAGTTTGGAACCTAATTCCAGTGGGAGCAATTTGAATGTCGTGATGAATGTATGTGACTTCTTTTTTCTAAGTTTTAGAAATGAGTAGCTCTAGAAAGGATACAGTCACACAACAATATTTTTTAATGAATGAATTAATCGTGACCGATTTAGCAATCATGTAAATAAAGGATGAACTATGAAAGGTTATCCCATCCCAAAAAATCATGATGGATTAAACCAATGGGAATGCAAATGGTATTTGTAAGATCAACCCATGATTAAATACTGGTCAATCTACCACAAAAGTGAAAGCCTATTGGAAATAAGTTGACACAAGATCAAATTAAAGTTTGATAAGAGCATCGATAGTTGGTATCTGTCCAGCCTATGCCTACAGACTAAAGGCAAGTGCATCTATCGACTATAGTATGTGGACCTTGAGTATCTAGTGTCATATTCCACAGAGACTACAATTATTAGCTACTTGCTTTCACTCTATTACCTAACCTACAATATCGAATGGATTTAATTTAAATAAAATTTAATGAAACCAAATAATTGTCAAACAAAACAATAAACAACGTAAAAGAATTAACTTGGGCAATCAATGTAAAGATAGCACGTAGATGTTGAATCCCCCTAGAACAATCTAAGTTAAGTTAATGTGTCATTCAAGCATTAATTTAAGAAATTGGACCGTGAAAGTTCCTAAGGTATGCTAATCACCTTCTCGAGTTGATTAACTTCTAACGCTAAGTTCATTAATTGAAATATCTTCCTAATAAAACCCCTAGCGTTGCATTACATTTTAATAAACTTCAGTATTAGGTTTGACCATAATCCAAAGGATTTATGTCGACCCATCTCTAGGTTTGCATGTAAATCCTTCTATCTATGAATGATCTAATCATGTGAAGAATCTGTTGATTACTCACATATGAATGAATGTCAATTTGATGTAGATCCAAAGCCAATTCAACAATAACTATAATAAATCATAGATGAATAATCAATCCTTAAATAAATGAATGAAATAACACAATCCCAATCACAAATATGCCCTAGGGTTCATCACATCTAGATGCATCAAAAGAATTAGTTCATAACCAAAGAGAATAATACAATAAGATTCAAAGAAAACCTAGAGA
>CAODLS012501785.1:0-24828 GCA_948243855.1 Flueggea neowawraea
GATTCCTTCCAGTGGCCTTCACAATAACCTTGGCACTGATGATTCATCTAAGTTGCTAAATTTTCAAGCCCCAGGCTTGTCTGCACCTAATCTTCAGTTCAACAAACCAAATCCTCAAAATCAAGTTAGTCAATTAGCACAGACTCCAATGACGTGGAATCAACAGCAACAGCTGCAGCAGCTGATGCAGACTTCTATGAACCAGCAACAGCAGCCATCTTATCCCCAACAGCAACAGCAGCAGCAGCAGCAGCAGAGACAGCAGCCACAACAACCGCAGCAACAACTGAATGAACAGCTGCAGTTACAACAAATTCGACAACTACCAACACAGTTACAGCAGCAGCCCCAGCAACAGCAGCTATTCCAGCCTCCTCCTGTAAATAATGGTGTTGTTACTCCTAACCAGATTCCAAATCAGAACTTGCAGCAACCAGTTTCATATTCTCAGCTGCAGCATCAGCAGCTACGTGCCAGAAACACTCAATCCCAAAGTATCTCACCCACAAATAAGAGTTCGTACCAGCTAACTTCACCACTTCAAGATTCACATTTCCAGCAACAAATGGATCAACAACCTAATCTCTTGCAGAGACAGCAGCTTCAGGCACAACTTCAACAGACCCCACTGCAGTTGTTACAGCAAAACCAATCACAGAGACCACAGCCACAGGCACAATCGCTAGTTCAACAAATACCACAGTCGACAGGCCTCTCTGAGCAACAGCTTCACTTGCAGTTGCTACAAAAGCTGCAGCAACAGCAGCAGCAACTCTCCCAAGCGAGCTCACTTTTGCAGCCTCAGTTACTTCAGCAACAACAGAGTCATCAGCAAAACGAGCAGTTGCAGCAGTCCCCTTTGTCTCAAAATCAGCAGCAGTTACTTAGCAACAACAGCTTTTCGACAGCATCACTCACTCAATCACAATCTTTTCCTGTGAATCAGCCCCAGCTTCTGCAAAAAAGTCCTATAATTAGAGCACATTCTGGGATTACAGATGGAGATGCTCCATCTTGTTCAACATCGCCATCTACTAATAACTGCCAGATCTCTCCAGCAAATTTCCTGAACAGGAATCAACAAGCACCCTCTGGAATGTTAGGGGATTCAATGGTTGAGCCTGCAAGTAATCTAGTTCAGGAGTTACATAATAATTCTGATATTTGGGTCAAACCCAAATTTCCTGGCTCGAAAGGAACAGAACAATTAAAATATAAAGGTGCTGTGACTGAACAATTGGATGCTTCGTCTTCCGGAACATCTTATTGCCTGGATGCTGGTCCAATCCAGCAAAACTTCTCACTCCCAATCGGTCTGGACGGCGATGTTCAGTCACATCCTCGAAGTAGTCTTCCTTTTTCAACTAATATTGATGGATTAGCACCTGACACTTTGTTGTCAAGGGGATATGACTCCCAAAAGGATCTTCAGAATATGCTTTCCAACTATGGTGGTGCTCCAAGAGACATTGAAACAGAATTGTCCACTGCGGCAATAATCTCTCAGTCCTTCGGCATGCCAAACATCCCTTTCAAGCCTGGCTGTTCAACGGATGTTGCTATCAATGATACTGGAGTGTTAAACGGAGCTTTATGGGCCAATCAAACTCAACGCATGAGAACATATACAAAGGTATATTATCCAATTTATTCATCTTTCCTTTCTTAACAAAGTGAATCTCTCAAAACCAGGTTAGAAATAATACAGACCTTTTAATCCTGATATGGAGTAGGGTTATCTTTGAAGCAAAATTCTTAACCTACTTTTCAGTCCTTAAAATGTTTCTTTTGAAAGAAATAATTGTTGCTGTGATTCCTGTCACTGTGCTATACAGAACTTAGTATTTTGTTCAATTTTCAACTCTTGCATACGTGCTGCAGGTTCAAAAGCGTGGCTCTGTAGGAAGATCTATTGATGTCACCCGTTATAAAGAGTACGATGAGCTTAGACATGATCTTGCCCGCATGTTTGGTATTGAAGGGCAGTTAGAGGATCCACAAAGTTCTGATTGGAAATTGGTGTATGTAGACCATGAAAATGACATACTGCTTGTTGGCGACGATCCTTGGGAGTAAGTCTGAGATCGTGAAAAAAAAAACCTCTTAAATACCCCATCTTTTTATTTGTTATCGTCAACCTTTGTTTCTAATTCTTTTCAGGGAGTTCGTAAGTTGTGTTCAGAGCATGAAGATCCTATCAGCAGCTGAAGTACAGCAGATGAGTCTGGATGGAGATCTGGGTAATGTGCCAGTTCCAAATCAAGCATGCAGTGGGACAGACAGTGGGAATCCATGGAGGGGACACTACGACGATAACTCAGCTGCGTCTTTCAATAGATAAGCTATCCAAACTGTTAGATTATAGTTTCTGTGAAATCCTCCGCGGTGGCAACTGTGACAGTCACGAGTGGCGGCTGTCGACAGTTATAGATGAAACGAAGTCCTTGTCAAACGGTATATAGATGAAGCAAAGTAAACATCAGTGGTGCTGGATTGTCGATAACATTAACCAACCTACGAGATGCTGTTATTTTCTGTGATGTTTGAATGCTGGTGGTCAAGCCCTTTCTGAAGTAGTTCGTTGGATGCCAAGGTGGTACATGCCGACGAGCATTCTTTTAGCCATTACCGTCACACTCGATACTAGCTTCTACCAGTCTTCAGATGTTCCTTTTTCACCGCCTTTTTTTCTAGAAGATAGCTTCTTATAACAAGTAACGTTCAGAAAAACAATAGGGACGTGATAAACATTGTAGTATACCCTCTTACCTGATTTGCAGCTAAACTCAGCAACACTATCTGTGGAAATGTAATGAGAAAGAAAAGTTTCTCAATCACAGTTATAGCCTGTGTTTTGTTCATGGCGTCTTTGGTCACCCGTCATTGCTCGACTTTGTATCCTCATTGCCCATATAAAAGTGCAATTACAATCAGAAAAACAAGAATTGAACTGTTGTGACTAGCGATTCGAGGATTTTTACTCAAAATTCGATAAAATAGTCTCAACCACTCCAAACTAGGTGTCACTCTAGAATTTCAACAAGAATTCGGTCGGAAGAAGAGAATTAGGTGAGGAAGATTGAGACAGATGTTGCGAACTGAATCAACCACAAAACAACAATCAAATTATATATTCAAAGACCACTCATAATCCAGATACCAATTGAGGCAACTTGGAAACAAAATTCAGTGATAAATGTAAGTGCGGAAAATTTCAACTAAGAGAGCACAGCCATGACATCAGAAGCCCTCAGCACAATATAGTTCGAGCCATCGCTACCCTTTAAGTCATTGCCCGCATACTTGGAGTACAAAACCGTGTTCCCTGGGGTTATGGACAGTGTTTTCCTATTACCTTGCTCGTCAAGAGGCCCTGGACCAACTGCTATCACCTGTAACCCAAAAGCCGAGTTATACAAGAAGCTTGTCCGCATACAAGGAATACATCAGTGCAATCAGCTAAGAAATGATTCATCTTACCGTGCCGACAGAAGGTTTTTCCTTCGATGCTTCGGTCAGTAACAAGCCTCCGGCAGTCTTCTCCTCCGCCTCAGCAACCTAAAGTGAAGTTAGAAATATAATTATGAACCTCTAGATAGTCTTACAACCATCAATCATTAAATCATACTTAGATTCATCACAACAGTATCGCACGCAGGCAATTTGAGAAACCATATTCAACATACTCGAATACAACCAAGGATTTACTACTCTAAAAAACTGAATACTTGCCACTACCCAACTAAGTGATGAAGCATAAAACCAACCTTTATAAATACTCTGTCATTCAAAGGCTTAAGATCCTTAACATCATCGGTCTCAAGAATACCAACAATATCATCCTCTTTCAATATAAGATGACTCGAACCATTGAAATCCAACTCAGTCCCAGCATACCTGGAGTAAAAAACCTGAGCTCCAGTCTGCACAAGAGAAGAACACACAACACATTACTTTTACCCCAGCATAAGCTCAACCTCATAACTATCAAATTCACTGACCAACAAAAGCTAACCTTCAATGAAGTTTCCAGTTTCTTATCCCTAATAGTCCATCCCTCTCCAACAGCAACCACCTCACCTCCTTGAGGCTTGGTTTGTGCAGAAGTCGGAAGCAATATTCCACCATCAGTCTTCTCCTCTGCAACCTTAATTTTCACCAGTACTCTATCGTCCAATGGCTTAATCGAAGTGTACTAAACAAACAAACAAACAAACGGACAGCTCATAAGACAAGCTTATAACCAATCCACATTCCAAACCAAACCAAGACAAACCAAATCCTTCAATTCAATTATGCGCCGAGTTCGATAAAAGAAAACCAAAGGGGATAAAATTGTTACCTTGGGAGCGACAACGGTGGAGGCCTTGACGACCAAGCCGTTAAAAGAGCGGTTGGAGAGACTTCCAGTTCTCAAAGTGGGGAATGTTGCAAACTTTACAGTGGAAGGTCTCAACCCATCGAAGGACGCCAAGTTTCTGGCAGAAACTGAGATGGAGGATGCCGTTAGCTGAGCTGCCGCCATTTCAAGAGCTGAAATGGAAAAAACAAAATCACTCAGAAACCGAATCAGAGAAATAATTCAAATAACAATAAAGGTAAGGAGTGGTGGGTCCTGAACGAAATGGAAAAAAAGCAAGTACCTGTAAGCTATGTAGAAGATGAGTAGCGGAAGAGAGAGTGTTGAGAAGATAAAACCCTAGTTGCAGCAAATTTTTGGCCTAAAGGAGAAGAGTTGGGTTTCTTTATCAGATGATGAGAGAGACTTCTAGAATTAGTGTCTGGGGCATCGGGTGGGTTGACTCAGTGTGTGTGCTGCACGCGCCTTCTTCTCAGTCAGGTCAAGTGTTCCATCCAGTTCTCGGTAAAAGGTTTGGTAATAACCCACCCGCCACGGTTGGTGGGTTACTTCTTGTGGTGGATCCATATTTGGATATAACCAATAATTTATCTAGTTTATGTTAAAATTTTAAGCATTAATTTTGTAATGGAAATTAATATATCAATCATGTATGTCTACTAATAAGATTAATTATCTTAATATAGTTATGGATGTTTTTTTAACTAAGCCTAAAATTTATTCGTTGAACTTAAGTCTACTATATATTTTTAAGTTTATGTTAATTCGAATATTTTAATTGAGATGTCATACATAAAGTTAATTAAATTTTAAATGTTCAAACTAATAGTAATCACTGGAATAGTAGATCAAGTGGCAAACACACTTTTTATGTTGCATTATGGTTTTTGTTCAAACTAAGATAAACTCAACTATGCAAATCAAAGTTTGTTTTCAATTGGTCAACCCTTATGGATAATATAATTTTAGAACATGAGATTATTACTAAAAGAAGAAAAAAAAGTTAAGTTGTTAGCAAATGAAAGAATTAATATTGAGACTTTAAATTTACGTTATACTTGGTAGGAATAGGAACCGGATCAAATCAACCGGGTTGATACGATAGGAGGCGTACTCAGTCTCTCACGCGCATGGCAGGAAGGATGATTGGACTTGCGTACTAGTGAACTGCGCAATGGCTCGATCGAGTGTGTAGGCAAATGAAGAGGATTATTCTGGAGCCAGAGATTGGGCTGCGCTGACGCTATTGGCCCTTTGAGTTGTATTAGTGGACATAAGGATTTGCATCCATACATATGCACCACTCCTGTCTAACTTTACCATAACCAGTTTCTTTTTTTCACGTACATTGCATGTATATAGTTAAATTATTTTTTAAATGTATATACACATGACAATGTAAAAAATCACTTAGAGTTAAAAAAATACATAAATAGAAAATTATATAAATTTTAAATTTAACAAAATATTAGATCTATATTTTTTAAATCCTTCATGAGAAATTTTTATAGACTTTCTATAACTATATAATAAAATTTATAAAAATATTAATATAAATGTGTTTTTACAATTTTAATTTTATTTAATATGAAACATATTATACTTTTGTTTCAAGTGTACTTTGTAAAAATTATTTTTAGTAAACATATGTAAAACATATATCACTACATAAATCAACACAATGTTGCAAGTTATATTATTTATTTTTTTATTTTTTCATATTTGAAGAAAAAAGTACAAAATAATGAACCTAAATAAAATCAAAAAGTTCAAATATAACTCTATGCAGTTCTGCTGAATTAATTTTAAAATAGAAAAACTATAACTTACACTTTTTTTACAAAATAAAATGAAATAAAATAAAATTGGTAGCATATAAAGTACAAAGCATTTATAATACAAAAAATAGAGATTAATCTCCATAAATCACCAAAAATATATATTACAATGAACTAATGTCATTAAAATTTCTACAAAATATTAAAGAATATAAAAAATATCTCCTTTTTATTTTGATATTTCCTCCTTTACCTATTATCTATAACCTGCTCAATTTTGTTTTTTCATCCAAGCAACATTATATTTCAAAGTTCCAAATTAAACAAAATTTTGGTAACATGTAAATTTGAAAATTAATCTATTTCGAAAGAAGAGGATGGTGAATGAAAGAAGAACCACAATATAAAACATATAGTTTAGATTATGATTTCGTTGATTTTAAATAATTATATTTGGAGATAAAGTTAGTTTTATTTGAAGTAAGATAAAATAAAATCTATAAAATAAATGAAAAATTGAAAATAAAAAAAAGTGTAAATTTGAAACTAAAATAAAGATTTTTTAAAACAGATAAAATTTAGATTTTTGTTAAGGTAATTACAAGTTACTTTAAAAGGAGGATAGATTTGTAATTATCAAAAACAGACAACGCTATGTTAGTAAAAAACATTACCTACATTCTCACTTTTAGAAGTGTTATGATTATATTTATGGCAAGTGTTTCTTTTGTCTTATTTTGATAGATATTTTTTTTAGTTTAATTGTTTCAAACTATATATATATATATATAATTTTTTTTATTAGAAAAAATAGTTTATCCATGACCGATGAACCGATTTCGATCAGTTAAGGTGTGAATTAGGATAATAGACAAAGATAAATTGGTAAGCTCAATTAAGTAAACTTGCAAGAACAAGCTTCTTATTTGTTTAGGAAGGCCCAAGAAGCACCAGTATAAATAGTGCTATCTAAACTCATAAATGGTTAATTTTTTACAGAGTTTTCTCTCTAACATTACAGATGAAAAAAAAATCTCTCTAAAGACAGAGAGAGAGAGGCTGATGGCCTCATTAGTAAAAATGAGAGGATTTCGTTTTCTTCTTTTCCACCGGGTATCCTGCAGAAATTAAGTGTGACATCTAGACTGCGAACTAGTCGAGCACTCCTATCGAGGCCGACAAACATTCCTTCCTATATGCACTGTTCATTTTTGTTCGAGATTAATAACTTGAACCAAATAATTATACTGCTCATTGTTTAGACCAATATACGCACACATTCATATTTTTATAGTTTTCACTGAGTAAATTTCAAAAGTATATATTATTCCTTTAATTAATACTTTTATCAAATAATTATAATTAATGTTTAAACAGATTATTTTAGTACAAGGCAAAGATACAATTAGAATGGTTATAAATTAAATGCATTTAACCAATAAAACAAATATTATAAAGTAACTTCTTTTTTTATGAAAGCAACCACTGCGTACGCACACTAATTCAGATACACTGACTTAACATATAGGTGATGACATCCTTCTTGGCATCCCAGTTGGGTTGACCTATTATGGAAAGGCAGGTCTATATTATTATTAATGAACGGGCAAGTAGTAATTAATCGAAAGCAAAGCCTAAATACCGAAAACTAGACATGTTATTTTAGAATTAAAATCGACGAATAGAATTAGAATTTGACCTATCAAAATTGAAATCAAACCGGAATTGGAATAGAACGGTTAAAACTAGAGGGTTACAGTTTAAATTTTGGTTTCACTCTTTTAAAAGCTGGTCAAACTGAAACTAGAATCGAATCACACCGGAACCGAACCAAACTGTGGGAGTTACGATTTAGTTCTGATTCTCTCATTCTAAAAATCGGAACCGCAAATTCCGAAACCGATAACATGTCTACCGTAAACATGGTTGATTATTCTCCAATTTGCTTGCTGATCCAATTTGATCAAGGCATTGCTACCACTGGCAAGTGGCAACCTTGTGATTCATGCTCGTTTCACGTTAAAGATGTCAGCTAGTTTGGGACTGTCCACAATACCAATTGAGTGTCCACACCATGGTAATATTTTTTGGTTTTAGTCAATTTTATTAACTAATGAATAAACGGATAAAAAATATTCAGATAAATTTTTACTCTAATTCTCTTGTGCGGAAGCCTCAAAATTGACGGATTATTGCTGCATATATTTTCAATAATTCAAGTACATATGAGTGTAGACGTAGTTCAACTAGTAAGCAAGTAAAAATTACGTTAGATCTTAAGGTAAAATTCATGAGAAATAACCATCAAAAGGTACCTTTCCCAATTTAATTCCATGTTACACACATGAGGTGAACTATACAAAAAAGGAAAATTTGAACATTTTTAGCTTTATTCCAAATTTTACCAAACTAAAATTTCACGACTTTTCCCCATTGACAAAGACTGCATATCAAATCTGTACGACCAGTCCAATCCGAGTGAGCACAGACAAGTGAAGCTTGTTGGTGAGTTTCCAAACTTCCCAATTCCGGGTTTAATTGACAAAGTAACGTGGGACCAAACCAAATAGTCTCTCCCAGATTCTTGGGACCCGAGAGCTCATCCATGACGTAATATATATTGAGGATGTTCAGTTCAGACGGGGTTAATGGTCAAAGAACTTAACGTTGGGCTTGACGTTGAGGCAGTCACGCTATGGTGTCTTACGATTCTTGATTATGTCTGAGATGACGTTACTAAGGTTTTGGTTTCGGAGGAAACAATGATGCAGTTTCTGCTTCATTGGCTGCTTATTTGATAATTAAGTTCTTGGACCTAACTCAGTGACCCGGTGCTTCTCATTCATGGTCACTCGTGTTAATTATTTTACATAATTGTATCGGTTGTTTTCAGTGGGCAATCAAAATCTATCCCGAAGAAGTGGTCTAACTTCATTTCTTTTTTATTACGAAGATCCTTTGATAGAATCATATAAAAAAAGCCCCTTGAGTTTTGCTCAAGTGGTTCGATGTAGAGATTGCGAATTTGAATCTTAATGTATGTATTATGGCAAATTTATTTAAAAAATCAAATAAAAGAAAAACTAACAGATGTAGAAATACATCCTTGATTTATATATATAAAAAATATCTAAATCCAACCGGAGGATTAAGTTATAGGTACCCATTAAAAACAGAACTATTCGTATTTATATTTTAACTATTGATGTCAAGTAACTAAAATATAAATAATAATAGTTAATTGTCGTATAAGATTTAATTTAAAATATACGAATAAATAAACAAAAATTCATAAACTGAGATCTAAGTTCAAATCTCTTGAAAAACAACTATAAAATAAATAAATTTAAAATATGTACAAAGTTATTTAGAAAAGGTGAGGTTATCCAAACACCATTATATTTTTATAGTGAGGTTAACTTTAGTGTACTTCCTCTATATTTTTTTTATAGTGCATATATAGACAGTTATGGTCTAGTTGCAATATTTAATGTCTTAAAAGAATCAAAATAAATACTTGAAACTGTTTTTTTTATTATTATTTTAACATCCATTTAGACGCTAAACGGTCTACCACGTCAACAAGAAACTATGGTCCCATTTATTTTCTTCTAAATCATTCGACATAAAGATATATTTTCAACATCGATTGAACCAAACTAAGTTAGACCAAATCGAAAACAAAATTGAAAGAAGATAGATGATTGTGGATGCAGAAATATGAAAATTGAAATATTTGGTTCAACGATGGTTTTAGCCTTTCCAAAACTAAACCGATTTGAACTGAACTAAAATGGCTACACCCTAAGTAAAAGGACAATGTGTATGCTTTTTATATATAATTCCTTCTAAATCTAACCGGCTCTAACCCTAATTCAATCATTCACTCCTTCAAACCTCTCTCTCTCTCTCTACTCATCTCAATTGTAGAATTTGAATTAGTGAAAAAAAATGCTTATAAGTTTTTATGTCTATCTATGATGGCTAAGGAAGTGCTAATTGTTCCCTCTCAATAGTAGCATTTGAATATACCTTCTCAACAAGTGTAGAATTTTGAATTCTTATAGGAGTTCTTTATCCCTCTAAAATTGTCAAGGTACTTGTTTGCACTCAAAATTGACTGAAATCAACTCAAGTGCCCATTGACTTGAAAGAACTGTTCAATTATGTTGAGGAATACGAGAAAATTGCTAAGATAATATTATACATGCTTTTATTTCACATCTTCATCTACTTTATTCTATATTATTTTTTTCTTCTTTTATGCAAATCTTGATGAATCTTGAATATGGAAAGTTGTCTGTCTTTTGGATTTTGTTTGTTGTAGTGCATGATTTCTAAATGTTGATTTGGTGTTTAGTTTGGATGTTTTTCTTTGATGATTTGGTAACTTTCAATTTTTTTTAATTTAGGACGATGCATTTGAATGATCTGAAATGTTTTAATGAATTAAACTTGACATTAAATGAAATTCCAGATTTTATTTGAAATTCCAGGAAATCTTTCGAGATCAATAACTACGAATTTCAGATTCTATTTGATATTTCAAAACCAAACTAACCAAAATCAAACCGAAATGACCGGTTTATTAAAACCAAATAGAAAAAATAACTATTTGGTTCAGTTGGTAATTTACGTATAAAACCGAACTGAACGGAGAACCTTTAGTATGGTCCCACCAGCAACTCACTTGAAAAGTGATGTCTCCGAATTTAATAAATATTTTAAAAATGGATAATTTGGTCCACGAGGAACAAAACACACACGTGGTTCAAAAACACGGCGTACGAAATAAAAACTTCATGTTCTCTCTCCTCCACCTGTACACCCTTTCCTCTTTGCGGCTCCGTTCAACGCGCCTCTTCGGTGTCTAGTCTTGACCCCAACACTCAAGACTCTCACTCCCTGAAACCCACACGTATATATAAACCCACAACGCAGCCGCAAAAAATTCCGTCCCAACATCATCATCAAAACAAACTTGCGACTCTAATCTCCAATTTAATCGAAACAAAAACATTATAAAAAATCGAAACAGAAACTTTATCTGAAATGGTGAAACCGGTAACAGAAAAGCCGGTAGTAGAGAGCAGTCATTCTAAGTACAAGGGTGTGAGGAAGAGGAAGTGGGGGAAGTGGGTTTCTGAAATTAGGCTACCCAATAGTCGGGCAAGAATCTGGTTGGGTTCTTATGACTCCGCCGAGAAGGCGGCGCGTGCATTCGATGCTGCGATGTTCTGTTTGCGTGGACGCACGGCCAAGTTCAATTTCCCCGATAACCCGCCGGAGATTGCTGGCGGGAGGTCACTTACTCCATCAGAGATTCAGGCGGCCGCAGCGAGGTTTTCGAATTCTGAGCCTCCGAGGAGGAGCGGTAGTCGGTCGGATAATTCATCGTCGACGGAGGATAATTCGGCGTCGGAGCAACAAGTGGAGTCTCCGTGCGCGTCGGTTGTGTCGGATGGGACAGTACAGTTGGATGGTAATGAGTTGATGTGGGATGGGCCCTTTTTGGACCTTCTCGCGGGTACGAGTTTGGATACAGATACAGGTTCAAGTTCGGACAATTATCCGGCAGATTATGGGATATTTCCGGGTTTTGATGACCTTCACAACGATTTTTTTACGCCGTCAACAGGGACACCTAATGTCGATTATGTAGAGGAGAATTTTGACGGTGGTTTAGCTCAAGATTCATTTCTTTGGAATTTCTGAAGATACTAATTTTGGGTGGGTCGGAGTATCGGACGGTTTTAATATCCGGAGTTTCCCACTTTGTTTAATTTTGACCCGGAAATTACAATTCATTCTTGTATGGATGGACCGCTTTTTTTTTTAATGGCCATCTTTTTTTTTTTGTACTCAAAAGATGTACTGTAAAAATATTTGGAGTATTGAAGCTTAATATCAAACCAATGTGTTGATAAGGTTTTAGATTTGGCAGATGTTTGTGTTAATTAAAAAATTCTAAAGGTGTCTCATTAGCTAATGGAAAATGGGTCAGAATCTCAGTTATGAATTGATATGAATTAAATTAAATTAAATTAAAAACGTCATGGTTCATGAACCATGATTTCCACATGTGGAAATAGAATTTTCTTTTTCTAGTTTTTTCATGACAATATGTTGAGAAAGAAGAGAAGGATCCTGGCAAGCCGACGGAGAAAACCTCAACAATACTCACTTTCTTGCTAGTCTCCTCTTAACAGTTTCTTGTTTTTGGTCGAGAAAGATAGCTGTTTCATTGATTTACCAAATCCCAAAGGACTCTTAAGCGAAACTTTGCTATCCAGTCAGCTACCCTGTTTGCTTCTCTAGAGATCCACATAAATTCAATAGTGTTCTGGATATCATAAATGATGATAGCCTTGATTTCTCTAGACTATCATTCTGAATATCATGAATGATAGTCTCCTCGACAGACAATTGCAGAGAGTTCTTGAGCAGAGAAGTATCAACTTTGGTTAGCATCCTTGGGTTGGGTCTGAAGTATCAACTGAGCGTATCCATCTCATGCTTCCGTCTTTGGAAGATTTGCAGTGTTAACTGTGCAGTTTCCTTGTTTTTTTCATGGTCTGAAGTATTAACTGTGCATGCTTAATTTATGACCAGAATAATTTATTATTTAAAAATTATATCTGTCCGTCTACTAATTATTAATTATCTACCTTTCTATTAATTGTAATTCTACATATGATATACATGTGCAAGCTTCACCACACATAGGGTTACAAAATCATGAAATTTTGATATTCAATACATATGTGCTGTAAGTATAAGTTGGTAAAAAATTATATTGAAAATTAATTGGCGTGCAATGTTGTATAAATAATTAAAGATGTGATAAGATTTAGCAACAACATAATAAGTAGCTGAAAGATGTTGTAGAGGTTTATGTTTGTTTTGGTTTTGTGGAGATGATTGGCAATTCAAGATAGAAATTTGCTCATTCGCTTTCAAACCTATTAATTATAAGTGCCATAATATAGGTCCGTTACTGCTGGTGGGTATGTGATATGTGTGGGTGAGGCTTGCACAGTGATGTTTGATGATACGATGGAGAAGCAAAGGAGGATTGAGCTGCTACTGACGCAGACACTCAGCATTCTAGGATGCATCAATGCTGCCACAGATCCAGCTGATGGTTTCTCTCTGCTTGCTTCCCTTTTTCCTTTTCTTTTTATGCTTTGATTTGTCGTCTGGGTTGAAAAAATGAGTTTATCTACTTGAATATGGAGTTAGTTGTGCGTCATTTACCGATGTGAGCTTTGTTTTCAGGTCTGTCATTTGGTAGAGCCAATCTAAATGTCCTCTTTTAAGCTGGAAGAAAAAATAAACCTGTCGAGAAACGTTAGAGTTATGTTTAGTCTAGAAAATAATTTTTTATTTTTTGTTTTTTATTTTTTAAAAATTGAAAACATTTAAGAAAAATGTTTGCAAATCAAAAAAAAATTGAACAAATTTTTCATTTTTTCATCTCTATTTTCTAATTTTCTAAAAAATAATAAAAAAATTTCTCAACTAAACACCCCCTAGACTTTTCATAGCAATGGCAGATTAATAAACGTCTAGACGTGGGATTGGACTAAGATTGACTAAAATAAATTTTTTTTGCAATAAAAAGAATACCGATATATATATAAAACAAAAAAATTACATTAAAAAAAACTCAATCCAAAATTTGGTATACTTCTCAGCTAATCACAAATAAACCATGCGAGTTCAGTATGATTTTGCTAGAATAGTCACACAGCTAGGAAAATTTGCCAATTCCATCTATACCATTTGGCACATATGCATGAATAAAAAATCATCATGTCCTCTAGACAAAAGAAACACAAAAAGGAAAAAAAAAATGGAGAGAGAGAGAGAGAGAAAGATCAGTTTTTACCAGCATAGCTCTTTCTTGAAAGATAGAAGTCCCTTCCCTTGTATTGTGGGAAGCGCTCAAACCACTTTAGCAAAAAAGTTAGCGAGTCCGCACCTGCAAATTGACAGAGTTTAAGGTATCACTGGAAAAGCTATCAACAACTATGAAGAAGTAGAATTACAAGTGACAAAGTGATTGTTGCAGTACCAGTCCTTTTATTACCATTGTTTAACAGATCTGAGGAAGTGTTTGAGTATGAAAAACCAACTCCAACAAGGGAATCAAGAAATAAAATGTTTGCAACTGTAAAATTATAAACCATAAAATATCATCTAACATAATTGAATTTGTCGGAATTAAAAGTACGTCCTAGCACTATCCACATCGTGCAAAATCTAAAATACAGGTAATGCAAGTAAAATTCCTGAATCTAACTAGTGCAATCCATTTGCAAGATATCATGTATTGAAACCTGACAGTATATATATTGAGCTAGTTAAATCAAAATAGGCAAGAGAATGCTAGAAACACACATATAGACATATTATAAAGCGCAGTTACTTGTATATTATGTTCACTCCAGTGGGAATAATGACTATAAAATTCAAAAAACACAACAGACTTCAAATTACTTGTATATTATGTTTACTTGTAGATCATGTAATTGCAATAGCGTTGACACTAACAAAAAAATTAATTACAGTGCATATTTGTAAACAAAAGGAGAAGTGGAAATTTTCTATTTACCTTGATTCCAAGAGTAAGGATTCAAATAATAAAGGGTCTTCCCGTCTGGCTTAATGTGAAATGGACCAATTTCCTCTGCCTCTCCATAAGCAATGGAGGAGCACCCAGATCCTAAGGAAACATAACTCGTTCAGAATCCACCTTGAGAAAAGAGGATATACAATCAAACTATCGTACCCTAATAAAGCAAAGGGGCAAATGACTGATCCAACATAGAGAATAGAAAGACTGGAATAACAAACAGATAGCAACTTAATTGACTGTAGAAAACATGGTTTTTTAGATACAGAAAGTACAGGGTTGTCGAGTTGCAGATGGCAATGTGGGGAAGGGGACGACTCCGGCTGTGGCGGAGGCCGACCCCACCTGGATCCGCCTCTTATGCATCTACTAAGCTTGCTCTGCCTCATCCTCCAAAGCGGAAATATTGTCTCATACATGGACCAACCTGTGCCCAAGTTTTGAGATTGAGATTGGTTAGGGGTTTCTTTGGACAATTTTGGAACGTCATAACCCTTCTTATTTGGGGTTTATTGCTTCTTCCATTGTTAGTCACTTCGCCATATAAATCACATCCTTTAGCACCCTTCGTATGACAACTGCACCTCCAAGTCCAGGCTTCTGGAACTCTGCATCTACGATAAGATAAAGAGAGGCAGAATAAAGCTGATATCTGTTCGCTGAGATTTGTTGCTCAATCACAGCTATAAATATGAAGAAATTTCCAATAAATTTTACTGTTCTCTATTTGTTTGAAAAGATCACAATAGATATTGTTATTTCAGTGCAATCGTTTGGCTGCTAAAATTCCACTATTCTGCATGAAATCAAAGTATCCCACTTAATTTATTATTTTATGGACCCATAATGTTCCATATTCATTTTCAATCTGTCGTGTTCAAAAGAAGCAAAATTTTCAGAATAGTGTCAAGCTTGTGACCTTAACAATGTACCAGAACTAGATTTAAAACCGAAAGAAATCAACCTGAACCAGAATTATAGGCCCTCCCCGCGATGCAAAGAGCTTAGCTTCTTGGGCCATGTTCACAATTTTCGTGACAAAAGTTTGCATTTCATTCTGCAAGTAAAATTAGCAAATCAGAAATACTCTGATGACAAAATTTATGGCTGCAATGATAATAGCAAAATCATACCTTGTAGAGCTTTGTAGAGCTCATTATCTGTTCTTAGTTCAATACCTGGAATATTGTGTAGCCAGACAGGAAAGCCCCTGACAGCACAAACAACATAAGACTCAAACTCGGATTAAAAACAATCAAGAAATTGTAGATTTGGTAGATGAATTTTACCCATAATTCCATTCAGCACAGGCATAAGGACCGATTCGGAGAATCCCATATAGGCCTGCTGCTTGAACTTTCTTGAAAAACTCCACAAAGTCCAAGTTGCCTGCAAAGTTGTACTGAAACACAACAATTTAAGTACGTCACAGCTTTGTCTAAGCAATGTAAATATGACATTATACGATTTGTAATCGTAATTCAGACCTGACGACGATGAGGCTCGTGTGCATTCCAGAAAATGTTCGACTCAATTGCATCAAGTCCGCCGTCTTTAGCCTTCTGAATTAGATCAGGCCACATCTTCACAGACCACGCAACATTGTTCAACACACAAACATACGAATTTAATAGAAATGGAACGAAGCTGACGCGTTTCCGGATGTACCTGTGGTGCTAGTGAATTGCTCCGGAAAAAAAAAATTCTTCGATGGCCATTGATGATGATGGCTCTCGAATCGTACTCCACAGTTGCTCCATAACATGAACCTGGTAAACTAATGGCAAGTGCAATAAAGCCAATCCAGAAACCTGACATTTCGTGTTATCTCATGAAAATGAAAATCCTAGGAAGATGGTGAATGTTAATGGGAAGTCTTTTGTAGGATAATCTAACTGATAAGGACACACCATAATAAATTCAATTTTTTTGAACTGTTTTCTAAATTTGGTCGCTGTTTTTTGGTGTGAATTTTTAAGGATTGGCTGTGGATAAGTGTTTATCTCGTAGCATACAAGACTTAAACTGGTGCTCTGGATGTTTGAAATTATTTTTTTGATTAGTCTTAGAATAAATTCAAAGATGCAACTTAATTATGGCCATGTCAGAATACTTAAGTTATGTTGCTCCTAAAAAATGTAATTTCCAAGAAAATAATTTCAAAAATGAAAATCTATTAAATGAAAGTTTGTTCTTTTAACTCGAAAATATGATAAAACTTGAAAATCCACAATTAGTAATAATAGAGTAAAATATGTCTAAAACAAACAAGGAAACAAATTATTCAAACCAACATGGTTAGTGTAATACAGAATTGATTATATTGTTGGTAGAAGCTTTGAATTCTTTAAATGAAGCTAATTAATTAATTAAAGGGATATTGATGGATTAGAGAAGTTAATGTAAAAGAAGCTCATCAACTGCTTACTTACCAATATGGAAATTAGTGACTGTAGGAGTTGGTTCGGTTTTCTGCAACTACCAAGTACTAGAAATTTATACTGAATTTACTAAGTATATGTCCTGAATTTATCAACTAGTACTATCGAAACACAGAGAATAGCAAAGTAATTTGGGCATTACTGCCAATTTATTGAGAAAAAAAGAAAAGTAACTGCTACATTTAGGCTGAAAGATCTAAACGTTTTAAGAAACTAAACAAAAATTCCTAGAATCATTAGACACAGGCCCCACAGCATGCCTCCACAGCAAAATTTCTGGGAGAATTGTCACATTCGGTAGAGCCGAAGACATTCTCGGAAATCTTCACAATGCATGACTTTTTGCCAACACATGCCTGATAATCAAAAACAAATAGAATATTAACAAACAAATCATAAAAACAAAACATCAAATAAATCAAATATACAAAAAATTACCTCTGAAACTACAGCCAGAGCATCTTTATTTCCTTCGCAGCTGCCCTTACTAAACGACCCACAAGTGCCTCCAGGATTACCAAAACTGGCGAACCTAATCTTAGAAATTGGACGCTTGTTGCACGAAAGTTCAATTTCATTACCTTCAAAAGAATTAGCACAAACAGATCCAACAACGAGTGTTTGGAAATTAATGTTCGATGGATTTCCACCAAATTCCTCGAACAAGACCAATGTATTCTCACCATCTTGTAGAAAAGATCGAGGAACATGGTAAAATCTTTGGGTTGGTTTACCACAGTTTGAGACACATTTCTTATCGCTGTAAGAGCCGCGATAATCACAAACTTCATTACTGCAACCATCTTCCTCCGCAAGAAAGCTAGGCCAATATCTACCAATATTCTTGCCATTTACCCAAGCAAGTCCTTTTCCCATACCATCCAAATCCAAAACAACAGGGTCTTTTCCTAAGGGTGCTTTGAAAGTGGTCTAAAAAATAATTAAATGAAAATGTCAGAATGTTTTATTATATATATAAAATATAATTAAAGAGTGTGAATATATTTAATTACCTTGTACCAAGTTAATCTACTGTTTGTGGGTAGATTGTCTACTTGCCATTTAGAAGCAAATTTTGAGTCTAAATTGTAAAGTTTGCTGTCCAGTCCATGCAATCCAACTTTGTATGACCATTTGTGTGCAGATAAATCTTTGACTACCTTTTCATCACCTTTGCGACCAATTAACTCTACTGGACCAGGAATTCCAGATTTTAACAAATCAAACCTAGCCCCATAGTTCTGTTCGAAAAAATAATGAAAAATTAATTATGAAAATATTACTAAATTAGAAAAAACAAAAATGGTAAATTTTAGTACCTGAAAACCAACTGTAGCACTAAGTATGGAGATTTGATTCTTCCCTGAGCGCAAGTTTACTGGAGTTTCAAAATGATTATTAAAAACTCCATATCTAGCCCACTCAGAGTCTAAATACTCTCCATTAACATATGCATGAAAAACATGACCACTTCCGTTAATTCTCAATGTCATGTTGTCACTCCAAACACCATCGTTTCCTTTTAAATGAACACTGAAATGAAAATTTTAAACACATTAGCTTTCATTATAATTACTTAAATACTTATCAAAAGAAAATATAATCAATTTAAACCAAAAAAAAAAACTAATTACCTTGTCATGTACCACAAATAATCACTCTCATCATTAGCTGCATCTTTTTGATCAATAAGTTGATGGGCATGAACGTGTCCTTTACCCAACAATACTGCCTTATCAATATTCTCTGGCCTCCATGACCATTTAAGTGAAGTGGGTTCGTTCTCTGCATGGTTTGACTCCTTCACTATGAGGGTGGTTTGTGTGGTAACCTATAAAACATTAATTTCAACATGAATTTCATCAAAATCTATGTCAATTCATAAAATAGCTTTAAAATGAGCTAAGGTCATGAAACGTTTTACTAATTACCTTAGCAGTATTGTAGCCTTCAGTTTTGCAATCAGGAAGAATACTAACAGACCATGCTGGGATGTCATAGTCATTTCCTTGGAATGTGACTTTAGCATCCGATGTAGTGTTTGTATTACTCAAGAAACATGCTGTTGCATTGTCGGTGGCATATAATGTAGCCTGTAAAAAAAAACGATACAAACTAAAAACAACAGTAAATATTTACGAATGTCATGTAAATATTTTGAAAATAAATTATATATTTACCGTGACTGAATTCCCAAGATCAACTTCAGAAACATTTCCATAGGTTAAAGTGTGCTCCATGGAGTGCAAAATCTCGTGAAGTTGCTTCAAATGTCCCCATTTTGGTTGGTTCAAATTTCCTAATTAAAATTTAGTCAATTAATTAATATCAAAATAATACTGGGAATACACATAATCATAATATTTTGCAATAATAATTACCAAATTCATCAAGCGGTGCGTCGTAGTCATAAGAAGTAGTGATATACGGACCGCCAGCAGTTCTATCAAAATTGGTACCACCATGATACTGAAATAGAATAAAATAACAAAGTTAAAATTTAATCATCAACACAACAAAATTACCAAATTATTAATTACAAAATCATTAATACAATTAGAAATTTAATGTAATGAGTACTAACCATATAGTAGTTTTGGAATGATCCTCCATTCTGGAAAAATTTAGCTACGGAATATGCAAGATCCTCAGCAGTTCTGTGTGGATCTTTTCCACCCAATTCTTGAACCTGAAATTTAAATCCAAACAAAGATTAAATGTGCTCTATAGAGTCAATTTTAATTGCCAAATTAACATCTTTACATATGAATTAGTGACTTACCAACCAGTCCAATTCTCAGTCCATAGTTTAGGGCTATTTGGATTATCGGGAGTGTATTGGTCACAGTACCAACCATTGCATGCTTGAATCTGTCAAATTAGACGTTAAAACTTATCAAGAGGGAATGATTAATAATAAAAATTAATTAAAGTTTAATTAATGAAACGCTATTAATTTACCATTGGTTCGGGAGCCTTTGGTTGTTGACACATCAACCATGGAACACCAATGTCAAGTGAGGAGGCCATATGTGCACACCAATCAATATAAGCCTTGCCAGCAGCTCCATAAGGTTCCATAACATTGCCATATTCATTCTCAATCTATCAATACAAAAATAAATAATATTTTAGACACTTGGAAAGTATAGAACATACGAGTTTAGTGCAAACAAAAAAAAAATAATTAAAAGTTTTACCTGAGCAAGAATAATTGGACCTCCTTGTGATGCAAACAGATTTTCTTTTTTCATCATGTCCACTATCAATTCAGTGAAATTTTGCATCTCATTCTGATACAGAAAAAAGTTTCAGAGATACATTTTTTAATTCAGATATTCATGATATTTAGAAAGTAATTTAAGATAATTTACCATAAACACTTTATTCGCTGTGCGCAGCTCAATACCAGGCATGTTATGGAGCCACATAGGAAACCCTCTAAATAAAAGAAATTCAAATATTAGTCAACGTATGTGAACATTTTTTTTATAATGAAACTTCGATACTAAAAAATCGTCAATTCGACGTACCCGTAGTTCCATTCGGCACAAACATAAGGTCCAATACGAAGAACAGCATAAAGTCCTTCCTCTTGAATGGTTTTAATAAACCGAACAAGATCAAGATTTCCGGTGAAATCATATTGGCGTCGAACAGGTTCATGAGCATTCCAAAACACGTACGTCTCAATGGCATCTAATCCACCTTCCTTCGATTTTCTTATCAAGTCCGGCCACATCTATTAAACACATTATCACACCAAAAAATACATAAATAAACTATACAAAATATTGTCAACTTAAAAAGAAAAAACGTATGCGGTAAACTTTAATGCATGCTAAGGATCGTAAGTTCAATTTCCATTGAAGCAAATAAGACGAGTTATAGAACCATATTAGCATTATTTACCTCTGCTGTGCTTCTGGGATAATGAATGGAACCAGACAACAAAATCCTCCTCTGTCCATCAATTTTAATGGCTCTACTGTCGTGAGACACCTTTACGGCAGAGCAAAAATTAATTAGCAGGAGACCAATTATCAGAAAAGAAAACTTCAAAGAATCCATTTTTTGAGTCGACAGAAATAAGAGAAGAGAAGAGAAGAACGTAGAAAGAAAATAAAGTTTTAGCAGGAATATATATAGATAGACAGGTAGATTTTATTTTATCTGTTAAAGTTTGATCGGATAACACTTTGAATTGAAATTCATAAATGTGATCGAGTTCCAATAGAATATTTCTTGAAAATTTTTCGGATATAACACTTTGGATTTCATAAAGATCTACTTAATCTTTTAATATTTTGTTTCTAATGAAGTTTATCCTCTAATTGTTGCGGATAAATGATTAAATTTACTCTTTTACTTATATTTTTTAAAATAATTGATTATATATCTGTAACAATATCTAAAAAAAAGCAAAAACAATTCAATATGTTCAATTCTAGGTCAAATATTTTTTAAAAAAAAATTTAATTAGTGTTTTGTTGTTTCGATTGGTACATTATACTAAGAACTAAATGAATTAATTAAGATTTAAATTTTCTAAACTTATGTAGTGTAGAAAAAAATACATACCCTTCATAGTTGTTTTGCAAAAGTATAAAAATTATTGCGGTAATCATTTCCGATTAATGTATTAACAGTTTGTCGCTTTCCAACTTTGACGATTAAAATTTGCTCAAAACTTAAAATTTTATGTTTCTACAGTTGAATGGATAAATCAACAAAAAAATTGTGACTATATATTATAAAAAAAAGATCAAATATCATTTGAAAAGTTGTGACTATATATTATTGAAAGATAATTGGTTTTGATTTTATCTTTTACTATAATTTTTAATAATAAGATATGACTAGCCAATTTATGTATGTTTCCACAAAATAGAAAGACAAATAACGTGCTAATTATGTAATCATCAAGAAATAACTCTAACATGAATAAACGACAATCTTTTATATTTGTTTGCGCAAGAAAAAAATGGCCAGCCAAAAAATAATAATTTGATGTCATTATCACAAAGGTATGCTTGGATTTAATTTTTTAAATTATTCCATCTCTTGGCTATAGGCTATAATTAAACGAGATTAGGAATTACAAAATGAGAAGAACTTGTCAATTGATTGACCGACTCATTTTTTTTCGACACTTTAATCTCATAAAACAATACTGACCAAACTAGTCTTCAATAGATGACAAATTAACGTAAATGACTTGGGAACATTGGTTAGATTCCGAGACCAAATAAGACTTATGCTTTGTGGGTAATCATAGACTTATAATAATAGTATTGAAAGAAACTCAAAGATTATTTTTTAATAAGAGCTAAATATAAGAGCAGGGAAAAAAAAAGAAAAAGAAAAAGGCGTTCTAATGTTGCTGCTCATCCTCTAGCAATTGTGATACTTTGTTCATGTAGTCTATAATATTTTACTACTATTTTGGCATCTAAAGTAAATGAAAAAAAAACAAATATACCAGAAAATAATGTCAACTTTGCAAAATTGTCACGCACATGAAACTATTTCTAAATATACGTATAAGGAGAAACTATTTGTAAATACGCCAGAATGTGAAATTTTGTTAAATTTTAGGTCTACAATGTGGATAATATACGTAAATAATTTTGTCCACTATATCTACACCATCTAAAATTTTGTTTCATTTAACAATAGAATTTCATTAATTTTAGGTGGACAACAAATATGTATGGTGGATAGACAAGTGTACATACGGTGGGCATTTTTGTCCACTATTTATAAATTTGTTTCATTTAATAATAAAATTTTATTTATTTTTAGGTGGACAACCAATGTACATATAGTAGACAAAAAGTCTACCATCTATCCATCATGTATCCACCATCTGTACACTATTTGCCCACCATTTAGAGACTGGTTAAGTAATTCTACAAAAATTGAGGACTAAATAATTTATAGATCTTCTTTCATGAACAACTAGATGATTATGCAATTTAAAATTAATTATAGAGACTGATTTTATAATTTTGGAAGACATTAGAGACTTAGTGAATAATTTCAATAAAAACAGGCGGCAACTAGAGTTACCCTAGCCGTCGCAGTCACACCAAATTGCCACTACTGCTAGGATTCAAATCACGTCACTCCACTCTAGGGATGGACATGGGCCGGCCACATCCCAAAAACTTCATTCCGGTCGACCAGGTTGAAGGTCTGGCCCATGCCCGCTCGCCGACCCTCAAATATATTAATATCCCATATTTTTTTATCAAAATATAATTTAATATAAATTTTATTATAGAAATTATACTTTAATAAATACTAAACAACTCTTAAATTTATAATTGACATCATTATTACTAATTTCTAACAAATAATACATCAAATTAATATTAATATATTATATATTGTATATGTAATATTAAAAAAATACATAATATATATCCGGGCCAGGCCGTAGGCCAAAAAATATTGGTCCAGCTTGACCCTTTTTCCTGGTCGGGCTGGGCCAAAATGGCCATCCCTACTCCACTCTAACGTCACGCCGTCAATCGATTCAACTATCGTCACTCCACCCCAGTTTGTTGTCCCAATTGAACTGAGCATTTTTCACTGCCACTAGTCGTGGATCGTCGCTTCTACAAAACCATGCACATGCGAGAGAGAGAGAGAGAGGGGGAGAGAGAGAGAGAGAGAACAGTGTTGAAGGAGATCAAGAAAGTAACTGATGTAGAGAAAGAGATAAACTGATCGAAGAGGAGGAACCAGTGGCAATGGAACTAAAGGATAAAGAGAAAGAAGTAGTGATGAGGCAGCGGAGAGAGTCGGAGAGAGAGAGAGAGAGCAATGGTGGAGGACAAAGGAAGAGAGAGAGAGGAGAAAGATGAGAGAGAAATGACAATTTCAAAGAGAGAGGGACAAAGGGACTAACAAGAAATTAAGTAAAATATGCTACATTCTTGTAAATAGATTAACAGATATGGTTTCCTTGTAAATAAGAGAGTTGTACGCATTACTACAGTCTACAAAATTGAAAGTTTGGTCTGAAATACTGTCATTTTCCCAAAGTAAATTAACAAATGTCTAATTTATTTGGGGAAAGTTACTGGACATGGGTTTTAACTTTTAAGCCTAATAAGCCTATTAACATCATGAAAATGCAACACTCACAGAAAGTCAAAAAGTCTTTCTCTAAGAACATTTTCAACAGATTTTTCAATTTTTTTAAAAATATAATATTTTATTTTATTATTTATTTTAAATTTTAAACTCGATTATATTTTTACTACAGTTTAATTAATTTTTTAATATTTTATTAATAAAATAATTAATAATTTTAAAAAATCTACAGTTACTTTATAAATTTAAAAAATTATTATTCACTTTTTAATATTATTCATCTATTTTATCAATAAAATATTTCCTTCTTAATATTTTATCTCTCTAGTACACAAGTTTTTTTAAAAAAATAATACACAAATAATTATTAAATAATATATTTTAAATCTTTAAAATGGAGATACTGTTGACCTAAGAACAGTTACGGTACAAGACACAAGTGTACCCATCCCTCGCTTTTCCCAAGTGAAGGCTTTGCAGTTGTGTATTCCCTCTTTCCTCTCTGTA
>CAODLS012501895.1:0-10085 GCA_948243855.1 Flueggea neowawraea
ACCTTGTGGTGATTTTCTGCTACTGAAGCCAACCATACAAAGATTGCCAGTAGATTTTGACCAGAACCCTCCAATCTCAAAACTCAGGTAACCCTTCACAGTCCCATCTACCAAGACTTCAGCAGAGTGTGAGTGACTGTAAGCGAAATCATCGGCATAGTACATGCCTTCAGGCTGCAGAATCAGACTTGCCTGAACCTTAAACACGTCATCAGCATCAGTAGCATAGACATAGTGAGTAAGAAACATGAAATTCTTTCTGTTTCTTGATGAAAAATAATATAACTCAGATGCATTTGGATGGTTTAACAATCCATCCCCGCCGAGATAGAAACCATCCTGGCTTGGAGGGAAAGGGCTGTTGGCGGATTGCAGGTTGCGAGGCTTGGATTCAGGAACAAGTGAGGCACAGTTAGTGCTATATGAAGTGTCAGGATGGGAGAAAGAAACCATAGTTGTGCAAGAAATTGTTGAAAGCAACAAAAACAGCCATGTCTGTTGATACTGATAACTTGAAGTTGGAGAAGAACTTAGAAGCATTTTTCTTGTGTTTTGAGGCTTGAACTCCATTGACAAAGAAGTCTAATAGTAATATAGACCAGGCAAAGGGAGAGCAAAGTCCATAGTTGCATACTTTTTTTTTTCCAATATAAATAATTTTTTTTAATGATGTGGACTTTGATAATGTCACGAGTCAATTCCGCTATGTAATTATTGATAAATTTAGAAAGATTGAAATACGATAAATGGTTGAAACTTTAGAAAAATGATTTTTTATTTATATTTTAATTGTATATTAATATTTAAAAAGTAAAATAAATTATCAGTGATTAATTTTTTTTATAAATGTAATCATGTAGCTAATCTCGAAATATCATACAACTATTTTTTGTTTCTCTTTTCTTTTCAATCTTTTTCTCGAACTGACTTCTTTTCGGAGTATTCAATAATTCAAACAAATAAAAATGAATACCTTGTTTTTTGTTGATTTTTCATGGAAATTGTTGATATTCTAATATTTAAAGTAGTTGTTTACTTGATTTCAAAAAAAAAAAGTAGTTGTTTACTTTTTATTGAAATTTTTTAAATTAATTAGTTATACTCTCTTGAATTAATGCATGCTCATAGTTTTATTATACAGAACTTTTTATTTTTTCAAAATCTTAGGATACTTCTATATAATAAAACTTCCATACGTTATTTAATTGTCGTGTAAAAGATTGTCAAAATCACCGTGAACATTGCTCTGTCAAGCCATGTCAACTCATAACACGAAACCAGAGAAGGAATCGCAGCCATGATTTTGTGCTTTAAAGTGATAATTGAGACCTGAATTTCAATAGAACAATAGGCCTAATATATATACCACTGCTAAAGAAATCAATTGATAGCTGTCTCTTTCTGCAATCCGGAACTGTTCAATAACATCTAATGCAGGAAAGTCACATGTTGACTTGATAAATATCATCAGTCAATAGACTTCATCCGATTAATAAAACGTCTTAATTGGTCTGAATAAAGAAGATGAACCATAGCCAGTAAATTTGAAGAAAAGTGGCTCAAACAATGAGATTCACAACAATTCAGAAAATATGAATATGGTAAAAGACAATGACTCGGAAACTCAAGAAATATTACAGAAATTTCTCACTCCTGGCCCCTCACACGATTAATGTCTGCTCCAAAATTTCTTGCTTAAAAATCCCTCCAAACCAAGCATTGCACAAGTCAACAAAGGGACTGGAAATATGTGACCAAACCAAAGCATACGGCAAGAAAATTGAACTAGGCTCAATAATTTCTCGTTGCAGTTATCACACACCCTCCAGTTTCATGTTAACGTATAACAAGGTCAATTGTTGAGCCAATCAAAGATAAGACCCCTTGGCCCTTACAGAGGTTGAGGAGGAGCTATAATTGTCACAGATTCAATTGTCAGAATGATTAAACCATTGAAAAATTAATATTTTAAACAATTAGATTTTTAGTATTTATTCATTAATTAACTCAAGGCGGTTTTAAGTAAGTCGCGGGCCTGCAGCCCAATTGGTGAAAGTTCTGGACGTGGCTCTAGCGACTCGAGTTCAAACCTAACCGGCGACATTCTGGGTACATGCGTTAAATGACCTCTTTGTATTGGGTTGAGGCTCAAAAAAAAAAAAGTGGTTTTAAGTAAAAAAAGGTTAATTAATTTTTATTAATTAATTAAATCAAATAAGAACAAGTTGAGTTGAAGATGTTAATTACTGAATCTAAAATAACTAGTATTTCACTTCTTTTACTAAAAATCACTTTTTGATTAATTTATTTAGATTAAAAATTAATAAATAAAAAAGCAAGTTAATTGCAATATACATCTCTTGAAGAAGGATAAAAATAAGGGTTAAATGCTTTGTCGTTCCTAAGGTATGGTAATAACTCCTATGCGGTCATTGGGTTTTTAAAATGCACCACTCCCGTCCTCGAGGTTTGCAGACGTTAGTTATTATCCGTTAAATGTGAAGAAAATAGACAAAAAGTTTATTTTTCCCTTATTAACAACTTCTATGCCTCTATCTCTCTCTGAATTTCTATCTCCTTCATCTCCCCTTTTATCTCTCTCTTTGAATTTTTTTTCTCCTCTCTCTTCTCCACACTACCAACTTCTACCCTTCCTCCGCTGCCCCTGCCTTCATCCTTCAACTCCTCTCTCTTCGCCCTTTCCTACCCAATCCCAGCTGCCCTTGCCTTAATCCTTCAACTCCTCTCTCTTCACCCTCTCTTACTCACTCCTAGCCACCATTTCCTTCACCCTTTAGCTTTCTTCATTAACGAGTCCCCTCGCTCGGCTACTTCAAGACTAGCTTCAACAACGCCACTTCAAGAGGCTTCAGAGCGGAGGTCTTGAAGCCCTAGAGGTCGAGAGTGAGAGCTTTGAGGATGTGAGTGACGGATTCAACTTGTTTGGCAAAAAAATGAGGCGGCAAAGCAAGAGTTGGAAGGAGATTTGGCTTTCAGGAGACTCTTACAGTTCTTGATTTTGGCTGTCAATATTTAACTTGAAATTGTAATATGATTTGGGTAGTGGTGATCTTGTATGGCATTGGTGGACAAAAATAAGTTCAGGGTTTTGCTGGAAACATGAATTTTTTTAATACTGCATTGATTATATGTTTTCAGCATGGAAATTCTTGGAAATTCTAAAACTTCATATTTTTTTATCAATAGTTGAAATCATCGAATTGCAAACAAATTAAAATATCTTGGAGTGTTGATAATTTCCATGCATGAAAAAAATGGATTGATACTGGGAATCACATCAGTTCTGAAATAGAACTGCTTTTGTTGGTGTTGTTCAGCTTAGTGCAAGTGTCACTGAAGCGGACATGGGCATATAATGCCAACTTCATAGGCTGATATGGATGAGGAGGAGGAGGAAGGTGAGTGGATTACACCTTCATCCCGAAAAGCCAAGAATAACTCTGATGGGCAAGCTAAATATCGACCAAGACTCTCTAAGACATCGACCTGCACATTACTTATGCAGGTTGAATGATAGTGCTACAGTTGTTCGTAGCCTCTTTTTTGTTGTTATTTTGTAATGAATTTTTTATTTTTATTAATAATATTTTGAGCTTAAGAGAGCGGTGCTATTGGGTAACAATCTAGTTGAGATGTATTGGTACACCACTGTTTCCTAACCCTCCTGCATTTCATGTAAAAAGTTAGCAGATGATTTGGGGCGCTACCTTGGAGTTCCTCTACTACACAAAAAGTGCTTAAACACATATCATACAATTGTGGATAGAGTTTTGAAAAGGGTAGTCTCTTGGTACGCAAAGAGCTTGTCTTTAACTAGTAGAGTCACCTTAATTAAAAATGTTCTTAATGCCATGTCGGTATATACTATGCAAACCATAACACTCCCAGCTGGTACTATACAAGAAATTGAAAATATTTGTAGAAGATTTGATCATTTTTCACGTACTTTTGATACCTCTCACGTACGTGACTTTATATCACGTACGTGAACTTTGTCTCATGTTCGTGAGGATCACTTCTTCCATCAACTCCGTTGCTTCTGTTTCAGGTCACGGTATTTACTTTTGGTCACGACCAAACTCACGTACTTGATGTTAATCTCACGTATGTGACATGTATACATGTATGTGACTTTTGACACACGTATGTTGATCATCCTCATGTCAAATTCTGCATTTTGTTCATCATGAAAACTTAGAGAAATCTCAATATTGACCACTTTTGGTCCAACAATCTCCCCTTTTTTTATGATGACAAAACTTTGAAGAATTAATGTTGTACATTAAGGACAACAACATTGATCAAGGATTTCATCCTTGTCATTTGGTTAGCATCATGCAAATGAATCAAATGAATAGCCAAAAAAAAATTTCTACCTCTTCTCAAATAAACATCTAAGCATATTCAACATTCTCTTCCTTTTTGTGATCATCAAAAAGATTAAGCAAAGTTAAACATTTTCACTCCCTCTTTCAAAAATAATTTGTGCATATAAAAAAAATCTCTCCCCCTATTTGTTTCAAACTAATGCATATATTTAAATCAACATATTCAAAATATCATGCAAATAACAATAAGCAAATAAGAAATAAATATTGCATGAAATGTTAAAAGAATGAGAATTAGGAGTACCTAATATGCCAAAAGGCATATATTGGCCGATGGATCATCATCATCACTTGAAGAAGAACTATAACCTCTTCTTTTCTTCTTCTCTTTTTCCTTCCATCTATCCATCTAATTTTGTTGATTCTTCTTGTTTTTCGACAACTTTTTGTAATTTGCTATCCTTTTGGAGTAGTATTTTGTCTCTTCATCTTCTTCATCCAAGCTTGTTTCTCCCTCACTTTCATCTTCTTGAATATGAGTAGAAGCTTTCAATGCCTTGTCATGCTTAGGTCTTTCATCTCTTGACCTTAGTATGATCTCATAATTTAGGAGAGATTCAACTAAAGCACTAAACTCCAATGAGTTTAAGTCTTTGGATTCCATGATTGCCATAATTATTGCATTCCATTCTTGCGGCAAAGACCTCAAAATCTTCTTCACCTTATCACTACTAGAAATTGGTCTTCCAAATGAAGCAAGACCATTTGTGATTTCCGCAAAGCGATCAAGCATATTGTTAATGCTTTCATCCTTTCTCATCGTGAACAACTCATAGTCATGAAGAAGCATATTGATCTCGGTTTCTTTGACTTGAGTTGTGTCTTCATGAGTAATCTCAAACATTTCCCATATCTCCTTGGCATTTTCATAAGATGAAATTCGATTAAACTGTTCAGGACTTAAGGCACAATATAATAGTTGAGTAGCCGTTGAGTTTAGACTAAGATACTTCCAATCTTCATCTTTGAAGTCTTCATAGTCCTTGATAGTACCATCTTCATTCTTGGGAATAGTTGGACCAAGAACAATCATCTTCCAAAGCTTTATGTTGTAATCTTAAAGGAAGATAGTCATTTTCTTCTTCTATAAATTAAAATTTGAATCATCAAAGTAAGGAGGGGAGTTAAGAGAAGAACATAGAACACTTGGATTAGGAAGACCGAAATCCATTTTGTTGATGCAGATCTTTGCTCCAAGGATGTTAAGCCTTCTTACTCGAGTGAGATTCCCTTATTACTCGAGTGATATTCCTTTATTACTCGAGTGATATTTCTTGATTAACACTATAACACCTGGAACTCTTTCTTACTAGAATGAGGCTTTAACAACACCATTTTATTCATCATCAAAACATAAAGGAACTTAATGTTGATCACCCATGATCTAACAAGATGGGTTTGATGCAGAGATTAAAAAACTTGCAGAATTTCGGCATACAAATATTTTAACACATCTGGCTTTTCATTATATGAAGGATGAGAAACTGCTGATCTATGACAATATTCCTAAAGGCAGCTTGCTTTATTTATTGCATGGTATGAACTATCTTCCTTCATATTTTACCGTTTTCAACAATTTTTAGTTATATTTTTTCTCAAATTGAATTGCATAATTCCGTATTCCTAGCTTGTATTTTGTATCCTCTTTAATCTTGCTGAAAGGCTTATTGTAAAGCTAATAACATTGTTTTGTTCAGGTGATTGCGGACCATCACGTGCTGAGCTTAATTGGCCTGCTCGTCTAAAGATTATTCAAGGAATCGCTAAGACTACTTATGACTCACGGTCCATGAAGTCGTCCCGCGTGACGCCTGCTCAACATTTTTATTGTTATTTTATTAAAGTCCTCAGTTCTTAGCCCCTCAGCTTTTTCATCCGTAATCCAGTGACTACTTTAAGAGTCTCGCGGGACGCCTACTCATCTTTCCACTAAACAAAATTTTATTTTAATCCCCGTTGGAGTAAATCTGACCGTTGGATCAAAACGATCCAACGGTCAGATTTTGATTAAAAAAATTTTGTCGGCACCGCTCCTGACATGTAGCCCGTCCTCCAACAGAAAGACATGCTACATCACGGGGACGCAGTAACACGTCCCCGTAGACCGGGCTACGACGGGGCTACAAGTAGCCTAAAGGATTGCACTATCTTTATAGTACAGAACTTGGTTTTTCTGAGTTGCCCCATGGAAATCTGAAATCAAGCAATGTCCTGATTGGACCTGACAATGAGGCACTCGTTTCGGAATATGGGTTTAGTCCACTGGTCACTCCTGCAACTAAATCACAAGCATTGTTTGCCTATAAGGCTCCAGAAGCAGCTCAATTTGGAGTATCACCTAAATGTGATGTATAATGTCTAGGAATTATCATTCTTGAAACTCTTACTGGAAAATTCCCATCTCAGTATCTCAACAATGGTAATGGAGGGACTGATATAGTACAATGGGTGCAGTCTGCATTGCCGGAAGGAAGAGAAACCGAATTGCTTGATCCTGAAATTTCAAGCTCACCAAAATCGATCTTTCAAATGAGGAAACTCCTCCAGATTGGAGCTGCCTGCGCTGAAAGTAACCCGTTACAGCGGTTAGAAATGGGAGAAGCTATTCAAAGAATAGAGGAGGTACGCTTAAAGGATGATAATCCTGCAGGCAGAACAACAATACAAGTTTTACCATCTCTGAGAGATGGCTATGCAGATGCTCCTCAAGGTTACAGCGAGCATGTCAGAAGGGAACAAGGATCAGGCAGCTCTGCAGAGAGGAGTCGGCGCCTGGACAATGATCATTTTTCATTTGCCATATCTTAAATTTATGAAACTGAGTGACACAACTAATAATCTTTTCAGGAACAGAAACATGCTCGAGTTCGAGTTTACGGGCTGTGATTTGCAAAACTTCGCAGAGGATCGTTGTTGAAAATTTCTTTGAATGTGGAAATACGAAGTATTTGTGCGATATGTATAGCTTAAGTCACTTTACTATTCTTCACTTGAGTGTTGTGAAAAGCATGCCTTTTGACAATCCTGCAAGTGAAACATTAGCAACTATCATTTTAGATCTACTTAAATATTGTGTACATGCTTGTCGAGATTTTATTTCAATGTAGCTTTTTTAGACCTTATATCATTCTTTCAACTGCCATAAATTCCTGCAAATAGAACTATACAAATTTTCGGAAGATAAGCAAGTTACTATCAATTATCATATCATATTTTCAACTGCCAAAAATTCCTGCAAATAGAACTGCACAAAGTTCCACAAGATGCTTTTAAGTAGTTCTGAGAATTACGTGATTTCTATTTTTGTCGTACTTATATCACGCGTAATCATGTAAAACATGTAAATAACATGCCAGATTAAAAAACACATGCTAGAGTCAACCCTTCTGTACTTAATGATAGCTCAATCCAGCTGGAAATGTGACTCGAACCCCTTTAAAAATGCCTCAGAATTAACCTGCCATACAACAATAACCCACCATTTCTCCCAGAATTCCCATACAAAAGAAATTTTTTAAAACTTCTTCTGGTTTAGCAATCCATTAACATATTAATCCACAGAGTCACACTCTTACACAATGAACCAGGATAAAAGTTTTCAAGCCCTGATGTAACGATGTTGTCAGAATTTCTTGGATAACTCATCTGATTAATATTAATAATCAAGATTTTAAAACAGCTATATACTTGACAGCTCAGTACCATATAATGCTTATGTTGTAAGATTATTGAAATAAATTATTGTCAGGATCTTGATGCAACACTCGTGCAACTCCATTATAATATCATTTAATTAACCTTCTCTTCTAGATTGTTGTAATTAATTTATTATCATTAAGATTCCTAATGCAGAATCAGAAACCAGAGAGAAAGGGGAAAAAGAAAGAAGAATGTAATTATTAATTATTACTGCCTCGTTATCGTTAGAAGTGATAATCTGATTACCACTTAAACAACTATTAACACGTACCGCCATGTTAATTCTCAGAGGTTTTTTAAATTAATCGATGATTATCCAAATCCAAATGCGTGCGTGCAAGCATGCTCGCACGCGAATGTCGGCCGATTTCGGTATTAGATTAGCTCACCTTCATTAACAAACTTATAATCATTGTGATCAATTTTGTTCATTAAGCAAGGTTGTTTCATGTTTTTGTTACAGAATATGAACACTTTTAGATCAATGAACTCTTTCTTGATTGTGCTTATTGGGTTATAATCCTCGGACACTACTGAAGTTTTGGTTTAGGTATGCTCTGATTGGTAATATAATTAGACATGCAAAACTATGGACAACCAAGGAACTCGGTATAGGCCAGAAAGCCAAGAATTTTAGATCGACCTAGTTTTAACATACTTAAACTAGTTTAGAAGTCCGTGCGGGGCATAGTATTTTATTTGATTTATTTTAAGATTAATAAAAATAATTTAAAATTTAATTAAATTTAAATCATATAAAATAAATAATATATGTAATTATAAAATTTAATTGTTAAGATATAAGAATTATAAAATAATTATGATTGATAGTTTTCATGTATCACTTTTTATTCGGTATCATATTAAGTATATTATAATTTTATTAAATAATTTTTTCGTTATATTAGTTCAATTATTTGATCTTAAGTTAGACTGAAGAACATTTTTTTGTATTTGGTTATTTAAATTTGTATGTTATATAATTGATAATGAATAAATTTTTTTGAAGCGTTAATATTTTTTCTATTCAAAAAAATAGTTTAGAGGAAAAATAGTATTATTTTTTTAAATTTTTTGTTGTAGAATGCATCTATATAAAATAACTTATACAAATCAAAATTTATCCAATGATGATAGTAACAATCGATAATGGCTTGTATGTCACGACCCATTCCCGGGACTATGACCGGCGTACGAGGTGAACCGTCTATAAGAGCCCGGCCCATCCCGCTCAAGCTTCATAGTACAAAACTCTACCCAAACATCATATTTAAAGAAATATGAAAAACAAATAAAAGTATAATATTTGTTTATTAAAACAAAACATATATAATATTAAGTGCGGAAATTATTTTAAATTAAAACATTTAAAATTTTAGAAATAATAACAGAAACATAACACATCCAACAGGAACCCGGTATGGAGCATCTAACAAATCATACAAATGGGCCCGGTCAAAAGGACACTGACCGCAATATCAGAATCTCTCACTGAGCATCAAAAGCCAATTAACATAATCCACAAGAGTCACCTACAAGATGATAATAACATGGACAAAACAAACAAAGAAAAATGGTCAAACCCTGTGAGTGAGGGACAACACTCCAGATCGCCTCATACGTGCCTCACAAAGACTGGTTTGAAAACTATTTGAAAACTAACACATGTGGTATACGACAAGTATACATATGTATACACTATATACATAGTATGGTTTCCACGAAAACATTTCGAAATCGTTTGCAACCAAAGCAAACAGCATGCACGAATCCTTCTGAAATTAAACCAGAATCTTTAAAGAACCTTTCCAAACCTTATCAAAGTTGTCATGCTTTCAAAATCAAATCAAAACCTTTCAAAAACTGTTTTATCTTATCGGAGCTTTTAAAACAAAACCCTTTGTAGTTTTTCTCAAAACCTCATAATCAACCTTTGCCTTGTAGGCATCATAATACTAATAGTATTATCTTCAAAAT
>CAODLS012501916.1:0-22892 GCA_948243855.1 Flueggea neowawraea
AGTGAGTGAGATACTTGAATGCTTTAGAGGCATTGTAAGGCATTGTGTTATCATGAGGGTTTGCGATAAAATGAGACACAGTTGCAACTCCATGTATTGATATGGACTATAGTGAAGTCTATGTATGGTTATGTGTTCTTATCTGGCTGAAAGGTCACTCCACATAATATTGAGGAACACATATAAGTGTGACAAAAGAAGCTGAGACTATAGCTTCGTAATCTACAGTGCAATAAGAAGGTTGGTTATTAAGTGGAATGATCCATTTAGCACTAACCACCTAAAGAACCTACGACAGTCTTTAGTGACAATCAACCTTGATTGTAGCAAGTTGAGATCAAGTATCATTTAATAAAGGACTTGGTTGCACAAGGTCAAGTAAATTTGAGTACAAGTTGAAATGAACTTGGAATGTAAGTCCATGCGAAACGAGATCGAAAGATCCGTTAATAAAATAGTACAAGGAATAAGTTCCTTAAGATCTGTATGGCACGAAGTGTGTAATCCCTTAAAACATGATCTTTAATAAGATCATTGTGGGCAATACATAAGCGCAAATGTTGAGAGTTGACATTTGTTGTAGTATTATGTGTGAAAGCATGTTGGACAGAGAAGTAACCCACTCACACAGGTGTTTACATTAGTTTTCCTAGTCCGTTAAGGGAAGAACTAAGATGAGGCTGGTTTTGAACGTAGAGAGAGATCTCGAGCATGTTCATAATCAAGAGGTCGTCTTGCATTTTACAGTCGTGAGTTCATTGTAAAATGGTAAGAAAAAGTCATATGTAAAGGGTCATACGCCATAGGATGAATTCCTATGCCGATCATTAAATGATCAAATGCTAAAATTGAGAGACTTTTAGCATATTCTGTCTTAAAACCAGAAGTAATCCTGTCAAGTGTGGATTAAGGTTAGATATTGAAATACATCGTAACAGAAGCTTCTGTGTGGTGCTTATAATGTTGTATAAACATGCGCTCCTCCAAGGAAGAAAAGAACGCCACAACACATGATCATACCATGTGTGTTATATACATGGCTATAGGGATGAAAAAGATTGATAAACGATCTCATTTTTCCTAGTGTGAGACCATGTCGTCAACATGATGTTCTCGATACTACCTACCCTTAGAACGTTTAACACATTCAAAACATGTAGTTAAGTTTGTCTACTCTAGCTTGTCGTTAATGGCCATGATTGATTCGACTAAGCATATCAAGCTGGGAAAGTAAACTTAGCTATGTGGATTTTCTGGTGTAAGAGGGGAAGTTTGTTTCTAGACGCATTCGCACTAGTCTCAAAAGTTTGTTTAGTCAACTCTCATGTAGCGTGGTACATGATGTGTGAACTATGAGTAAAGCTTTCATGAGATCGAGTAGTCCGAAAGCAGCGATTGAGTGGTTACGAACTAGGGGAAGACATATGTTTCCAGCAGTTTGTGCTGTTGTTGCATACACTTTGGCATAATGGAGCTGGTCTTCAAGAGACGCCTTCTAGCAGGATTGCGTTAAGAGCTGTTATATAACCCTAACAGGTGTATAGCAATTACGCTCTCATCGTATGTTGGCCGCGCGGTCTATTTACCTGTATGACACGAGATCTTCATCATGATTGATATTAGTTCTATCATGATATATGATGAGTTAAGGTACCGTCATGTGCGAGTGGGAGATGTTGAAAAATGCGATCCGCCCATGACGGATGAACCGAACTCAGTCAGTTGAGGTGTGAACCGAGACCAATTGAAAAGCCCAATTAAGGAGAATCAAACCCGGTTAGTCAAGGTGTGAATCGGGATGTGAACCGAGGCCAATTAACAAGTCCAATTGAGTTAGGGATGAAATGAGTTGTTAAAGGCTTATATAAGGAGCTTTGCTCCTTCCTCTCATGGAACACCAACACACACACAAAGAGAGAGAGAGCTCTCAACTGGGAGAGAAAGAGAGGTTCGGCCTCCTGTCCCGAGTCCTGCGCAGATCACGTGTGGCATCTAGACTGCGAAATAGCCGAGCACTCCCGTTCACATTTCAACCATGGTTTGCTCGCAAGACCAACATAAAACTGGTCATGCTCCACTGCTAGCTTCTGCTGGAATCGAGATTAGTAAATCGAACATATTTATTGTATTGTTTATTAGTTAAATTGGTATAGGATTCCTTCAGTATCCTCATTTTTTATCCAACACAAATAAAGAAAACAAAAGAATCTATTGCTATGGAATGTGGTTAAAACTAAATTTTGGGTTTCATTTATCAATTCAAGCTTTTAGATAAATTGGTTCATGACATAGTATTAAGAGTAATTTACAAACAGTTTATTGTCAAATGACTTGAATTCAAATCCCATCGTTATCAGAATCAACAAATTAAATTGAATATTTAAGCAAGTTTTAAATTTGATTAAAATAAGATTTTGCGTCTTACCTATTAGCGTAATTTGAAAAAAAAAATATGTCTACAAAAGTTTAATAAATACATAATCAAAGTCTCATAAAAAAAATTACGTGATCAAAGTGCCAAAAAAAAATTCTAAAAACTTGAAGAAAGAGAGGAAGGAAACTATATAACAAAGAAAATCTTAATGAAGCTTAAAGCTTACTTGATAATAATGTAGCTTCAGGTTGGTATGCGTTGCTTCTGGCTTTTAGCATTTGAAAAGGTGGATGGATTATTCAGCAAGTATCGCAAGCATGATTCTCGAAAATATGTATGTTAGAAAAACGTGGTTCTTACAAGACGGGTTGATTGGTTCAAGTCAGATTTGGGTTAAGATTCGGTTGTCTTGTTCATTTGTCTAACTCAATTAGGTCAAGTTGTAATTGAATAAGTGGTAGATATAGAGTCTATATATATTGTAGAGAAACTCATGTAGTACCAATATAAAAGGTTACATTTCAATCCTAATTAGGATTAGTCAATACGTTAGTTGTAGCTTCCAAAATACACCACATACATCATCTTCTCTTCCTTGAGAGAAAGTGAGCCCGTCAACCTCTACAGCAAAGAAGGAGGTCATTCTTTGTTACATGTGATACCAACAGTGTAACACCAACTCATTAGATTGGTTGAATTGAAAATGTGGGAAATTAATAAGTATACTGTAAGATTATCTCTATAATTTATTTGTTAATTGTTAATTCACTGACATTTTGCCCCCAGAAAAATCATCATTACATTCTAAGACAAGCCTTTTATTGTTCTTTATATATATATATATATATATATATATATATATATATATCAAGAAGTACATTTCAAGCATGAAAACCTATAATTAATAAAAACTCATAGCAGAGAATCAGTGCGCTGAAGAAAATGTCGATAAAACTTGTCCATAATTATTTTCATTTGACCGATAAATTTATAATTTGTTAATATTAGAATTAATAACACCAAATAAATGAGAATTCAATTACTAGTGGAAATAAATAAATAACTGCTCAATAATCTTGACTAAGATGTATGTGTGTGTACATATACATACACTAGTACTGTTTCCGAATCATTAAGGGAAAATATTGGTAATAATTAATTGATTCAGTTGTGATCTTATATAAAGATCCCAAAAACCAGTATTAATTAATTATGGCTTGCTTATTTGCTTGCCTTTTTACTTGCCCAAGTAGTTAAAGGTTTGCTTGCCCGTTTGAGCATTACACGTGTAAATTTCTTTGTCCCTCAGTTCATTTTTCTAATTCGTGTCACTGCTTTGGATAGGGAAGAAAAGGCCACATAATGACTTAGTTTCATGGAGTTAGTTGAATCTCATGAATCATCTATGTGATTTTATGGTTTTTACAATCATAACTTATTTCATCAATTAAAAATTTTAAAGCAAAATAAATTTATACAGCTGGTAAAAAGTATCTTAATTACTTCATAGATTTCTAAATTTTTAGCCTTTTTTTTAAATAAGTCCTTATCTGACATATGTTGTATCAATTTAGGACTCAATATTCAAGAGGATAAAAAATTTAAGACTAAATTAGTGCAACAACTAAACATAGAGGACTGTTATTCAATGTTTAGTCTGATTGTGCGCTAAAGTTGGCACACGCTCATCAAGTTTCGTCAAACAGAATGCCATATAAGACCATTATATGTGCCAAAACAGAAATAATAACTTATGGAAAAACGTAAACAGTTTAAGACCTAATATATACATTCAGAAGACGAAAAATAAAAAGACTCGATTGTAAAAGGTGCTTAACATAATTTACCAGTGGTTTCGTAATTTTCTAGATATTGTGGATAAGTTGAACCACTGTTGTATTTCGAATTTAAAGTTTTAACACCTCTTTGTGTTACTACATCAATAATAAATTTTATTCTACTCAATTAGCTGAGTTGACAAGATTTGATGTCACCTATGCGTTAAATTAACTTAACTTAGTTGAGTTAGGTGAGATTGTTCATTTTATTAAAAAAAAGAAACCTATTCAAATACACTAAAACATCTAACATTAACCTTCAAAATTTGACATTTGGCATACCAAATTATTGACACCTGTCAACCTATTTTTTAACACATATCCTCTTTTCTCCTCTTCTCATCTTTTCTTCTTCTTCTCTCCGCCGCCTAATTCTTCTTCTTCGTCGTCTTTCATCTTCTTCACTCCGTCGCTTTGCTTAACTATCTTCCTCTTTCGTCATCTCATCTCCGCTTTTCTTCTCTTCATATTGCGACCTGAATTGCTTGATTTTAACAGCAGAAGTATAACATTCCATAATCTTCGCTTGATTTTCATTTAAATCTTCTTTGCTGGTTTTTCATTAGTTTCTCCACGTTTTGTATTTGTGTATGAATTGATGGATTCACGTTCTGTTTTTGTGTAGGAATTGATGGATTCATTTTGTAATATCCTGCTCATTCCAACTTGATTTCGATGATAATTTGATGTTTGATCTTGGTTGTTAGATGTATTTTTGAGATGTTAGGAGTTGAGGAACCTTGAGGGTGGTTTGGAACGAGTTCGGGTATAAGAGACGTTAAGTATAGAAGCTGTGGGGGTCAAGACGTACGAAGGCTTTAGTGCAAAGCATGTGTTATCTGGAAATTTGCAAGATAATCAATGTACATTAAGTTTGATCATGACGTACATTGTGTTCATGTGCAACGTATGTTGAGGTGGTGCAACGTACGTTGTATTTGAAACAGAAGTGACTGAATGTGGTTTCGACCCCGATGATGTACATTGACTACAAACATGACATACGTTGTCCCTGCATAGATCGACTTTAAAGCACTCAACAATCCGACTCTCTTCATTAACTCATCTCTCTCTTACTCCAAAACTCTCTCAACTCAATTGGGATTCTTCCACATTGTCCGTCCATCATTCCTAACTAATTTTTGAGGTAAGATTACATCTCCTTCATCGATTTAACTTCATTTTCATGCATTGATTGGTGGGTTTTGATTTTGGTCGAATTTCATTGGGTCTTTAATTTATGCATTGCTAGAGGATGTTAGAATAAGTTAAGTAGGACTTAGATTAACAAGAATCAAGTCTTGAATCAAAAGATTTGATGAGTTCTTGAAGTGGGTTAGCATTTGGACGGTTTTGAACAATTTTGGCTAAATTGTTGTTTGTTTGGTGAAATTGTTGATGGATTAATGTTCCTAAGGTTGAGATTGACCAATATGTGTTATTGGTTTCGATTTTTATTGGTTGAATCGAGAGTTTTGTTATTTTTTAGAATAAACTTTGGTCCACAATTAAGGTCTAGATTTGAAACTTGGTATATAAATTTGTAATTTTAGAGAATTTTGGGCTAGATTTGTAATTTCGAGGAACTAAGTACAGATTTGTAATTTTTGAGAGCTTGAGAGCTCATTTGACGATTCTCACTATTTGGAGGACCTATTTGTAATTTTTAAAAATTTTGAGGACTAGTTCATAATTTTATGTAGACCCAAATACTAAAATATAATTTTACAAAAGTTCAGGTACCAAATTGTAATTACACAAAAGTTCAAGAACCAAATTGTAATTACGTAGATTCTGATTTTTGGGTCGAGAGCGTGAGATCTTCAACCGTGATGGATGTTTGGGCGTCGTTTGAGTATTTTAATTTGCATATGCACGTATTTCGGTACTGCTACAGTACCATCATCATACTTTGTTTTGACTATGATATGCTTTGTATCTGATATTTGTTTTAGCTTCGTGTCTGTGCCAGCAAGATCAGTCGCCCACCAATGTTGCCTGACTGCTATAGCTTGGACTTCTAGGTGAGTGGATGACAGTTTTAGACATATAAGTTGTGTCATAAAACTGTATTCATTTTTACTGTGTTCACACTTACTTTGTAATTTGACTAATTCGAAGATTGACTAAAATAATAAATGGATTATATGAATTAATATTCACCTTTGTTTTTTTTACCAATTGATATATATATGTGTAATATATATATATATACCTCTGTTTTGAATTATGAATTGCATGCCTATGGTTTCATACTTATGTAGTATGATTTTGTGTTTTGATACGAGACACCTACGCTACGGGGTACGTAGCCTTTAGTATACCAATACTTTGATAAATCTCAGTTACTAGGGATGACGGTAGTCATGTGTTTGAAATGCCAAATGCATGATTTGTTATTGATCAGCGGCGGTGTCCACGATTACTTTTGTTCTGGTTGTCGGCGTAGTCCACAGCCTGTTTGTTTTGGTCCTATATTTTTTATATTACGACTTTGGTTTTGAAATTAAAATTAAACTACTATGTTTTTCTTGCGCATTGTATGCTTTGTATGAAATCGTTTTCAAAATGATTTTAAAACACTACTACTATGTAGCGTGTATATGTATGTATATTTTATTATATTTGCATGCTATATTTTTGAACCGTTTTTAAACCAATTTTTATGAAGAATGTATGAGGCAATCTAGAGTACTATTCATCACTAAATTCGGACAAATTTTTTGCTTCGGCAACTACACCGCATCTTAGATACCAGTGAAGCGTCTTTTGGTTAACGACGCCCTTTTTGCTCGAGTTTCATTTGTTTTTTATAGAGTACCGAGATACTGTCGGATTACTGGGTTACCTTGATTTTTTTTAGTACTTACACATTTATTTTGTATATTTATATTTACCTATGTTTTTATATACATATATTTTGATATATGATAAATCCGTTTTATTATATGTTTTCAATAATGTTTTAAAATGTTTAAACAATTAGTATCTCTAAATCTTTGATGCTTATATGAGATGGGTCAAATTCTCTTAGGCGATTTGTCTCGTACGCCGTTCATGGTGCATAAACAGGTCGTGACACATTTGTTTAAAGACGGAAAACAATGACGCTGAGATGCTTGGATGAGATGGGCTTCTGGATTGTTCAACTCTATGGATTCACTTGGTAATTGACTCTAATCTTTATTTCGGTGTATAAAATTTATGTTTTCATTTTATAGTAGATGAGGCTGAAATGCTTCGATCTTTTTCACAGTTCTCCTGAAGGCGGCGGCCCATCGAGGATGACTGGATGTTTAGGGTTTATGTCAATCTGTTCAGGTCGTCACTTCTTTGTTTGTTCCCATCTCTGTTTTCTTTTTCTTTTTTTTCCTTTTTCATATTTTCTCTGATTGTTTTGTTTTTTTGTTTTTATTTTCAGGTCTACAGGGGATTTGGTTTCAGGTTCTGTGCGACTATCTGAATTGTTTTGATCTATTTGATGCCCTAGAATAAATGGGGAACTGTCAGGTATGCATTGTACTACAGCCTCTCTACAACCTGATCTGGGTGTATTCATGGTTTAAGCCTGTATTTTTTTTTATCAATATACTTTTATTTTTTCTGTTTTGTAATTGCTGAAATGCTGGACCTTAAAAGCCTCCAGATTTGTCAAGTTTAAGTATGTGATGAGTTAGAGAAAATTAATTTAGCCCAATGTTGCCAAATCCAAGAAGAATTTAAGTTGTTAATTAAAAAAATATATTATAGGAATCGGTTTACAACGCATTTGTTTTGCTATTTGGTATATGTTGTTGATTATGGGTTTTACAGTTTTTTTTTAACAGAAACAAGAAGTTGAAGTTTCAATGCTTATTCCAAGCCTGTAACTGACTCGATTAATTTGATTTTGGTTTCAAATGTCTTACCTCCATTCCTAACTAGATCTTTTTATAATCCCTCTCGGTTGTTCTCTTATTTATTTTGTTTATGTTGTGATTATGGATGGAGACGAATCAGAATTTATGCTATCTTTTTGGCCATATTCTAAAGCAAGCTGACGGTTGGCTTGATTACATGAGCAATTCTCACAACAACTGATTAATAGTGTCCGTAATGTTTCCTTCTTTACTAAACTATTTTTGCATCTCATCTATATATATATATATATATACTTATCCAGCTTAAATTGACATTGTAAGCTTGCCATTTGGCCTTCTAAAAAATTGACATTTGGCATCACATTTCGTTCACACCTGGCATCGCCGCTTTGCTTCCTTGTTCTCGGTTTCTCTTCTCTTCATGTTCCAATCTGCGCCTTCCTTCTCGTTGCTTTTGCCTTCTGCAAACCCTAAATGTATTATCACCAGAACCACTGCAGACTAAATCATTCATGACGGCTAAATCATTCACAAGCACCTGTCATTACTCTTCTACTGTAGATATTGATACTGAAATTAAGGATGATTAGAGCGGATGATGCTTTGGCCTTCTACAATTCAGATATTTTGTTAAAGATATTATCTTTACTCCGATTCGATTCGATTCATCCCTTTGCTCTAAATTTAAAATGGGTTTGGTTGAATCGATATTTTAATGTGTTTTAATCTATAATTTTGGTTGGAATTTGTTGTGTGTTTCAATTTATAATGTGAATTTGTTTTAAACTTTGAAATGTGTTTTAATTTATATTTTGTTTGTCGTGATCTGAACTTGTAATGCAAACCAGAACAGGGTGTGCAGGCTGCTGAAGAACCAGATCCACATATGGTCACAAAAGGTCCAGTGATGGTATACACAAGGTTAGGATGTTGAAACTGTTGAAACTAGATTGTTGAAAAATGCTCATGTTAACATTGGTGTGTATCACAAATATGTGTCGCAGAAGAAAACAAGGCTCATATTAACCTGGACCTAGAGAGTTTTACTAGGTCAGTTTTGTTCCTTTGGTGTTAGGTATTTGAAATTACTAAAATTTATGCTTCTTTTACCAAGCTGTCCCGTTTTTGTTTCCCTGTCTTGATGAAAATTTACTTTAACCATTCAAATACCTAGCACCAAATTAAAATTCTGTAAAATTCTAAAAAGAAAGATTGTGGGTCCGTTTCTGCAGGTTAGTAACTTGATAACTTTGTGGAGGAAGGATGCAAAGAGTAAATCTTTTTTGTTTGCAGGTTTCATCTGAAGGTACATAAATAATACTAAAGGTACCAGATGACTTATTTCGGTTCAAAGGCATGCACACGAGGAGTTGCGATTTAGATAATCTAGAGTCTAACGGCAAAGAACAAGATGGGATCTTCTTTTTTGGATTATGTAGAAACAAAATTGGTTAATTGTGTTTGGAAGTCAGAAGACATGGCCAAAAATAAAGACATGAAGTAAACAAAGATTCTATATACAATCACAGGCCGACTCCAGTCATTGTTGCGAGGAATTTCTATATACAAATTTCTATATGATGTATAATAACATGGCAGTGAAGAAGGCAGGGAAATTAATTATATTTGTTGAAGCCATCTACTTTATATATATATATATATATATATATATATATTTAAAATCTTTTTTCATCTTTTTAGTAAACTAAAAGAAATGATGCGTATATATATGGAATTTGTAATTTCATTTATTCTTAAAAATTATGACATAATATTCAAATAAAAATCTATCAATTTAGAAAAACATATACAATACCGCCCATTTTCAAAACCCTCCAGCTTCAAAGGCATTGAGATTGATGCACATACTTGCTCTTAATCTTGGAATGCTGCAATAATGATCAAGGTAATTAGAATTTATTTCAAACGCTACTGTCTTTTTTAAAGAGCATAAATTTGATATATTAATGTTGAATTTTTTAATTGCTAAAGCATCGGTGGCGAGCGGAAATTATGACTCAGATGACCCGAGTTGGTTATGTTGGTGTGAGCCCCAAATACATTCTTAGTTTTAATAAGGTAAATACATGAAAGGCAGGAGAACTGATTAGTAAATATAAGAGTTAGATTTCATTCGTTTTATAAGGCTATGCGCCCTAAATATTTGTTTTCATTTGTTTTAATGAATCCTTCTTTTATACTTGCTACATAATGTTGTTTTATAATCCATTCAAACTCTCAAATTGCTTCACTTATTTCGTAACTTTCTTTTATCTTCGACATTCAATGACCTTTTTACGTCCAATATGAGAGGCAATTTTGCCTTGGTTCCATCGTTGCAGAATACACGAATATAGTATTTATTATTTTGTTTTAATTTTAAACAATTTTTTTATTATAAAATCTGCAATATTTATAGAAAAAATAAAAATCGGTTCATGGTATCTCGGGGCGTCACCCGGACCCAACACTAGTATTTGTCTATTGGAATTTGACCACTTTCTATATATAAAAACTTTAATTAAAAGCTTTGTATTAGTAAAATTTCCGATAAAGGAAAAGTATCAAAAATGAAAAGAATTGTTGCAGATCATTAACATCGTCTAAAATCTTGGTTTTTATTCGGGTGACCTGAGGTTTACTTTAGTCACGCCGCATTAACAAAGGCCAACGTCTGTTTGTGTAGGGACTAAATCACTCATTTCTCAAAGAAAAGGACTAATAACGTATTTCATCAAACCTCAAAGACTTATGGGTAATTCACCTCTTTATTCTCATGGGCTTATCTTCTGTACAGTGGGTATGAGAATTAAACAACTTCGGCATAAATGTTTTAGAAATTGTGAACTAATCGCCATTGTTTTCGTTTTAAACCTTTGCCTGCCGAATTTTTTATTTTTGCACCCGGTCTCAAGTTTGTTTTTTGCACTTTCATGATTTTGATTTTGTTAAAAACGTTTCAACTCAAAATCAACTTAAACAAAAAATCAAATGGGTTGTTTGGTTCACAGTTTTTGGGTGAGAATGAGAATGGAGAATCGGATTCCGATTTTCATTGTTTGTATTTGGTTCACTGAAAATTCATTCACGAAATTTTTTTACTTTTACAAGTGTTTTAGTAATCTGTGTTCATTAAAAACAAGAAACTTATTTTGAGTTAAGGCACATATATTTTTCCTCATCTTTTTGTATGGTTCTCTTCATAAACAAGTTGTCATGCCATATTCTGCTGTGTGTACTTATATAATAATTCTAAAAATTATTGAAATCATATAATTGAAACATGTTTCATTTTTCGATATATATTATTGCAACATGTTTCTGGTTTGAATCTCCAAGCTACCGCCTCAACCTGTTGCATTTGCCCAGGATCACATGAACTGCTTGGTTCTGAAGATTCGACTGTCAAATGCTTACAAAATCAACTTCATATATATTTGAGTTGTTTGAGGCCACCAACCACCAAAACCATTAAACTAATTTGCTTTTAGTTAATTATTAGTCTTATAAGTTTCTTTCATAAAATAATTATCGATGATGCTGAACATTATTAACAGGTCTTGCCAAATAACTCGTAAGCTTAAGCAACAACAAACCATTTGTTAAATGATCCTTTATTGTCGTGGATAGATGTGCTCGTCTAGATTAATGGAATCCAAATTATTAGGTTTTTTATAAGTTATTTTATTTGTTCTTTAACTAATGGTTGCTGATACTTGCCATATTTTATCGTACTTTTTTAAGAGTTCTGATTCATATAGACCAGAAATAACAAAAAAAATATAAGGACTAATCGTCATGATAATGGCATGATAAGTAGATTATATTAAACATCAAATTTGATTAAACAAGAATTATATTTTTTTTATTAAACAACAAATTTGAATTCTAGCGATGTTTGAGGTTGTTTTTTAGATTTTTTTTTCTAGAACATTTTGTTCTATAATAATAAAATTTTGAGAAATATTACTTAATTAAAAAAAAAAAGAAAAAAATGTGGTTTGAGTTGAGATAAGTCAATTTACTAAACTATCCCTACTAGTTTATCAAACTACTTCTAAAAAGTGGATTAAAATGAAAACAGTTTCATAAATTCATTCAAGTTAAAATATCTTGAATTAATATACCAAACATTCTTCCCAAAAAAAAGTTAATAAGAGAAGAAAAAACATAAACATTATTATTTGACAGAACATTGTTATAAGTGCTCTTAAATAAAGTTTTGCATTGTCCGAATTTTTCAATAATTTGTTGATTGCAAGAGATATAAAGGTGCGAAAGTATTTTAAGCTATTAAAACTTAAAAATACAATCTTATTAACACTCCAAAATGCTCATTTGGATTCATCTCTCTTTGTATAACCATAACTTGATCGTATTTTACTACCACGTTGACACCATTTAGTGGGTTGGTCTTGAAAAATCGCAAAATATTACTCCTTCTACTCTACTAGTCTATATAATATGCACACACTAATCACCCATTACATACACATACCACAATGGCAATGCCATCCATGGCTTCTCAACTCATCTTTCTCACCCTCCTCCTCTCCTCCGCCATAATTCAGGTCTCCGGAGACAGCCACAACTTCGGAAGAACCCTAGACCGCAAGTTATTCGGACTCAAGAAAGAGAAACTCAGCTATTTCAGAGTCTACCTTCATGACATTTATAGTGGCCCCAACCCAACAGCCGTCGCCATTGTTCGGCCACCGAACAGCACATCACCGACAGGGTTCGGGTACATAAGCATGATCGACGACGCCTTGACAGAGGGGCCTGAACGGAGCTCCAAGTTGTTGGGAAGGGCACAAGGGTTTTATGGATTGGCTTCACAGGAAGATTTTGGGTTGTTGATGGCTATGAACTTTGTGTTCCTTCAAGGAAAGTATAATGGAAGCACCATAACCATAATGGGAAGGAACCAGGTGTCTTCTAAGGTCAGAGAAATGCCGGTGATCGGAGGAAGTATAACATCTATGTTCTCCACTATTGATGCTTCATTTTGTGGCTTTTTTTTTGGTTAATTTATTAAATTATTCTGTTTTTTATGCTATATTATTTTAGCTTGTCCAATATTTAACTCAAATTATGTATTGTACGCATCAATTATTTTCTCATCCGAATAGAGCTACGTAATCTTCTTTTGAATAAAATCTTTATAACTTGAATTTTCATTACGAGTTCTATGATATTTGATGAATTTTATTTTTGAATTTCAATAAGGTTGTAAAGGAAAGTTATAGAAGAAAAAAGATACTTGAGCAAAAAAAGAAAAAAAAAAAGAAGATACTTTTTTGTAGTGATCATGTGAAGAAATCCCGAATTGTTTTTTTTTTTAAATCGCAAAATTAAGCCAAGTGAGCTACGGTATTAGTAACACCGACTCACTTTCATAACTTTAATTATCATTGTTATATTTTAAATTATTTTAGCGTTCAAATCATTAAAATATATTATAAAAATAATAAAAAAAAATTAAAATGGCACCGCCAAAATTGAAATAAATTAAAAAAAGAACCTTTTCGTAGAAAATGGTGAAGAAAAATAAAACCAATCTTCGCCAAAGTATCTTGCAAACTATAAAACGACAAGAAATGGCCTCTAAGTCCTTTCTTCTTTGTTGGCATGGACCGAAGACCAAGACCCAAAAAGGGTAGTGTCCCAATCTCATACCTAACACAAACCATTTTTCTCCTCTCCTTCCATAAACAATCCAACCTAGTGGAGCCACTTGCGACTGCTATTGTTCAAAGGTAAATATGCTTTTAATGCTCTTTCCTTCAAACTTAGAATCTTTTGTCCCTCGACCACAAACGTCTAAGGTTTTCTACGGTGCAACTCAACTGTATGTATCTAACTAATTATTTTTCGTTCGTTCTGAAAGACTAATATGCATCTATTTGACTAATTTTGGTAGGCCTAATACATGGAACCCCCTGATATTCATTATGCAATTTCTTCCCAACTTTGCGTGCTCTTACATTACCTCCTAACCAAAAGAGTTAAGGGGGAAAGAGAGAAAATTGTGCACGCAAAGTTTTGGGGGGAAATTGCACGACGAATACAACTTCATGGGGGTTCACATGTATTAGGCCAATTTTTTTATCGTTTTAAATAGAAATCACTCTCATACCCTTAATGTTGAAAATGATTCTAGTACATTACTAAGTCAAAGTCTATTGAATTTGTGGTAACACATGCAACAAATCAATAATTGAACGAATCAAAAACCAATAAGTGGTTCGAGTTACTAACCTTAACAAGCGTATCGAAAATCATAAGCAAAAGCGAATCTAATTATATGTTAGTCTCGCATGCAAACCACTTTAGCTGATTAACAACGAGGATGATATGAACTAACTTCGTCTTCTATGTACACACGAAGATCCTGACGGATGTAGGAATCACGAGCGGGTGTAGGAAGAGCGATTTTCTTTCTTCTCGGCTATGGATGCCGATGACCTCACTTCTTTTTCAAAGAGATTGATGTGTTTTATGTGGCGTGTAATGTAAAGGCTCCAACTCTAATTAGGGTTTAGATGCACCCTTTTATAGTGGTGTTAGATGGACTTCTCTATAATATATATAGAGCCCATATGTAACACTCATTCAATTAGGGCTTGATCTAATTGAGTTGGGCTCATCAGTACAACAACCAAGTCTTGGCTGAACCAGGCTTGAACTTATCGACCCATCATGAGCAGACCACGCTTTTCTAATATATATATTTTTTAAAAAGGCCAAATACACATATATATATATATATATATATATATATATTTGTGTGTGTGTGTGTGGTTAGGCTCTATTTACTCCAAGAGTAAGTTTTTTGAACTTACACCAAATCTTCACCATCTATTCTTTTAGATATAATAATCACTAAATGTTGATAATAGTGGTCATATATGTGAGAATTATGGGTTATTAAACCTAAAAAAATGGATGGTAAGGATTTGGTGTAAGTTCAAAAAACTTACACCTAGTATAAGTGGATCCCTCCTCATATACAATATATATGTTACAAATTCATGTGACCTAGTTTAGATATTTTAAATAGATAATTCAAAATCTTCAGTGCGCGTGTCTACTATTATGTATTATAGATTCTTGGAACCAAAAACACGGAAAAAAGAACAATCCAAAAAGGCATAAAAATAAAATCAGATATCTCTCCATCTCAATCTCTTTTCTTTCACTTTCTCACTCTTTCTTCCTTCTTTCTATCTAATTAGATCTCTTTTGATCTCCAATTTTCTTTCTTTCCTTTTATTTAATGAAGAAGATCAAATTTTAAAATCAAACTAGATCTCTCTCGATCTCGATCTCTCGTCTTTCACTTTCTCTTTCTTTCTTTCTTCTTTCTATCTAACCCCAATTTTTTCTCTTTCCTTTTATTTAATGAAGAAGATCAAATTTTGAAGACTGAAGAAAGATGTGGGTGGTTTGACTGATTTTGCAGAGGCCTGTCAACAAGCAGAATAGAATGGATAAAAAGAGGATAAAAGTTTGTCCCTTATTCTACTTGTTTCCTTTGTTTATTCTGGGATTTTATTTGAATGGTGAATTTGTCTCTTTGGAGAAATCAAAGAAAGAGAGAATAAATAAGTTGAGTATTGTTAATAGAGCTAGCACTTGGAGTTGCAACTAAAACATTGAAAATGGTTGTGACGTGGCTTTGGATAGAGAAGAGGAGCTCCCTTCACATACACCTTCTTCACTCACTACTTCTAGTAGTAAGAGATTCAAGCTTGTTTATAATTGTTTAAAACTTGTCTAGTATCTGTCCATTGTGTATTTGTTTAATATATATATATATATATATATATATAAGTTCTACATATTTTATAACTTGTTTTATATTTGTTTAAAACTTGTTTAGTATATGTTCATTGTATATTTATTCAACAAATCAACATAAAATCAACAACATAAATCAATAACAAATCAACAACAAACCAACAACAAATAAATAGCAAATCAACAACAAACCAACCACAAAACAACGCCACTTAGATGAAAAAAGTAAAGTAAACATGACGAAAACAGACAGCATGAATTGGAAATAACGAAACTGTGAATCAGAAATATGACACCGTGAATCAACAATTATGAAAACGCAAATATGTATTATATATAACTTGACCGTGCGGAGCAAACTGCGTAAAATCCCCAAAAAATTGTTTGGTCGTATCTATTTCTCTTTGACAATGAAATACTGCTCATCAAACATCCACATTTGATTATAAATAGGATAAATTGCATGGTATACGATAAAACAAACAATTTCCTCATTACGGGAAAGATATTTTATGTTTATTCCACACAGACTAAATTATCTTTCCGTATGCATGGTGCAAATGTCTTTTTTTATTTTTTTAATTTTTTAATTATGGTTTATTTAAGGTTTATTTAATATTTTTAAAAGATTTATTTTAGGTTTATATTTCTTTTATAAGGTTTATTTTGAATGTTAGTTAAAAGGTTTATTTAAGTTTTATATTTTCTATTTAAGGTTTATTTTTATATTTAAGGTTTATTTTTTATTTAAGAAATAAATTTTTTTAGAAAAATAATTTTTTGATTTTTGTACGTAAAGCTGACATCTTTTTGGTCTAGATCTGTACATAAAAGATTTTTTCTGTGTGGAAAGATAAAAAGGTCCGTATTTAAAAAAGCAAAATGAAGATGCTTTTTTTGTAATTAATTTTTCAAATGGACCTATTTTATGAGTTGCCATTATAAATAAGCTGAGCTATTTGTAAATGATTTACTGTGTTGCTCAATAGGAACCTTCTGTTTCCTCTGTTTGATTAAGAAATAAGGTAATTTAAAACTCAATTTGTAAACAATCTAAATTTGAATAATAAAGAATTCGATTTGTTAAGATTGTATTCGAATGTAAAATTTACTATAATTTAAATTCTACTTCAACATATTTTAATACCAACAAATTTGAGCAGTTCATAAAAAAATTTATGCAAATATTGGTTTCGTATTATAATATATTAGTTAAGTTCAATAAATTTGGTAATCGATATCATAAATCGCTGATTACATTCGTAATTCTAATTTGTATGTATCAAAATTATTAAACTCGACACTACTTATTTATAAGAACATCTCCAATACTCTCTTTATAATTGTAAAATTCTTCATCATAAAGAGTCAAACCTAAAAAATAGCACTCCAACGAGCTCTTTATGATCTATATTTAGAATAGCTAGTGAGTTTCTCTTTATTTAAAAGTTCACTCTTTATTTATTTTATAATTAATGAGACACAATTTTCTATATCATTCCTAACTTTTTTATTGGTCAATTATATTTTTTATATTATTTAAACTGAACTTTACAAATAAAACATTAAAATTTAAAAAGTACGGTTGGAGATATTTTTCATTTAAGTCTTTATAATTTGAAATACTCTTTATTTATATAAAAGAGTCTCTTTAAAATATATATGTAGTACCATTAGAGATGCTCTCAACAAGTTAAATTCACATAAAATTTAAAAACTAATTATTAAAGTGTTAAATTGAAGTCTGTCGTGTTGGGGCCCAAACACACAAACAAACCTACACAAGAAAATAAATAATAGAGAAAAAGAGAAGAAAACACAAGAAATTTTTTACGTGGTTTGGTCTCTCAATAGACATACATCCATGAACTCCACTAAAATAAGTATTACAATTTTTGAATGGACAAAATTTTAAAAACCCTCTCACTCTCACAAACTCAAAAGCTCAAGTTATACCTCTAATTAACTAACCCAAAATTTGTGATGATAAACAACTTGAGCTCAAGACTTATTTATAGGGAGTAACCACTTTCCCAATTCTACACCTAAGAGATGTGGGATAAAATCTTTTAGAATTCCTCTCCTACTCAATGTGAGATTTGAGAAGTAACCCCAACAAATTATCGCTTTGCCCAAATCCCTACATATCTCAACAGTTTTAGAAAAATGAACTCTCTTTGCAGTCTTCGTCTTATTTGTCCTGCTGCTTCCATTATTAAGGGAAAACCTATCCAAACAATAAATATTTTTTCCTTTATTCTTTCCTTGCAATACCAAACTATTACCTTTGAAAACCTTGCAGAACTCTCTATCACCAACATACTTGTACCCACGTGATGTCAATTCACCCAAAGAAATTATATTGGCTCTTGCACTAGGCACAAACTTCACATCAGTAAGTGTTTTGACAACACCATTATGGAGCTTTAGGCGAACTCTTCTAGTGCCTTCAACCTTCAACTTTTGTTCGCTCCCTATATGGATGTAGCCAAAATCTCCATCTTTTTGCAAAGAGTCAAAACAAGCTTGATCTCTACAAATATGCATGTCAGCAATAAAATCTAATACCAACTAGAATAATCTTCAATAAGAACATTAGCAGCAGTCAGCAATACCTCACTATAACCTTCAACACATTCATCGAAGAATAACCAACTTTTTGCTTACCCTTCATCATTCCTTGTAGACTCTTCAAATCCTATTTAAACTGTGGGCAACGAGATTGCATGTGACCAGTTCCCACAATAACAGCAGTGAACAGTACTCATATCTTTCGGCCGAGATCTCGACCTTCCATCACGGTCACCCTTCCTGCGATTTCTTCCTCTTTATCCATTCTCTGCAACTATGAGTATTTGAGGACCATCACCATCTTCTCTCATCATTCTCAAGTTCTCCTTTAAGATCGTCATCACATCATTCAACTGTAAAGTTTTTCCCCTACCAACATCGTTTGCGCCAACAACTTGAAATATTTAGGCAATGATGCTAACGTAAGCAATGGCTACTCTTCCTCCTCAATTTTCTCACCCAAATTCGATAGTTGACAAACTAATTGATTAAAATTATTAATGTGGTCATAAATATTTCCTCCTTCATCTATTCTCAAGGTGTAAATATCCATCTTCAGACACAATCGGTTAATTAACAACTTCGATAAATATGTGCTCTCAAACTTCTTCCAAAAAACTTTAGGAGATGTCTCCTTCAACACAATAAATTTAATTTAGGGAGCAAATGCTAACCTGATAGTGCTGACAACTTTCCTCTGAATGGTACTTCAGTCTTCATCTTTTACACATCTAGGTTTATGATCCTCTAGTGCGATGTCAAGACCCTGTTGCACCAAATTGTCTTGAATCATGCTCTGCCATAGCGTGAAATTGCTCTTTCGGTCAAACAATGGAACCTCATACTTCAATGCTGTAGTCGACATCTTCTTCGAGACTCTGCTTCTTCTTTTTCTCTATTCTCCTCCTTGGATCAAGCCTTTTGCTCTAATACCACTTCTTGGGGTCCAAACATACAAACAAATCCACACAAGAAAATAAATAATAGAGAAAAAGAGATGAGACCGCAAGAAATTTTTGGACGGACAAAATTGTAAAAATCCTCTCACAACCCAAAAGTCCAAGTTACACCTCTAGTTAACTAGCCCAAAATTTGTGATGTTAAACAACTTGAGCTCAAGACATATTTATAGGAGTAGCACCTTCCCAATTCCACACCTAAGAGATGTGAGAGAAACATTTTTAAGAATTCATCTCTTACTCAATGTGGAATTTGGGGAGTTATCCCAACATGCCGAAACGGTAAATATGTCGAAACGCCACCTGCGCTCATTTATAGGCCCAATCATGAGCATCGTGGGACAACCATTTTCTAGATTCTAACAATTTGAAGAAGGAACATTTTTAATTAAAATATAAAAATTTAGATTTTGATAAATGCCATGCAAGTTTCTAAATATAAAAAATGCGAGATAAACAATTTAAATTTGACAAATGTCATTTTCGCTAAAAAAATGGGATATTTTCACGAGAAATTGATTTTTTCTCAAAAAAAATAAATTTCAAAGGAGAAAAAAATCTGATCTTTCAAAATATCTCCAGAGGTACTCAAATGTCCCCAAATGTATCCAGATGTCTCCAAATCACAAATTTTTTGATATAAAATTTGATTTAATTAAATTTTTGATATATATATTTTTTTAAATTAAATGCCTCCAAATTACAATTTTTTTTGAAAGTCACCAAAATGTATCCAAATCTCAATTTTTAATAAAATTTTTAATAATTTTTTAAAGTAAACAAATATTGTATCCAAAATTCAATTTTTAAATAATTTTTTAGTCGCCAAATGTATCCATAATTCAATTTTTACACAATATTTTATCCTCTAAATGTATAAAAATGTCTCTGAATGTATCCGCATGTCTCCACATATATTCACATGTCTCTAAATGTATCCATCCCCATACAAAATCAATATAATTCAAAGAAAAAAATCAACAAAGTGAGTAAAATCAACCTAAAAACAAACACAATTATCGTCTTTCTCATTTTAAATAATAATAAAACAATTTTTATAGAATTTTTTTAAAAGCAATAATAATAAAAAAAATTTTCTGAAAATCTTTTAAAACATAGGTTTTTTTTTGGGTAAAATCATCAAATCCAACGAGAAGCAGCAACTAGGGTTTTCCAACCTTAGCCGCGACCCATTAGAATCTTTTTACGTCGCCATAATTGTTCCTTTTGTCCGAGCCACCAGCCGCTAGTAAGAATGACGAGAAAACCAGATTCAGCGAGAAGAAAAGAGGAGGAGATGAGAGCGACAAGAGAAATCTAGAATCAGCGAAGAGAGAAGAGGCGACGATAATGAGAGAAGGGATGAAAAGGAGAAGAGCATGAAGTCGGGAGAGGAATGGAGGACGACGACTGAAGGGAGGGATAAAGCAAAAATAGAATATAGAGAGAGAGATGGGGAGTTGGTTAGAGCGCGGCAACAGAAAGGAATCTAGGGTTTCATATCTGTTGAGAGAAACATGGGTGAGAGAAAGGAGAGGAGAGAGATTGAGAGAGGAGAGAGACAAGAGAAAGGAGAAGGAGAAAATGAGGAGAGAGAAAAAATTGATCAAATGAGACGAAAATTGATTTTTATGTGATCAAATATGACATTTTCAACTAAAAATTTAAAATAGGCATCTGGACAACTAAACATTAAAATATTAGTATTTTAGCTATTTGAAAACCTTGTCTTGTTTTCTTCAAAACCTAAAAGTTAATTTAAGGCATTGTTTGGATGACTGACAATATAATTTATTAATATACAATATGATATGGTGCTATATAGTAGACATGTTATTTTGGAACCAGAACCAATGAATTGAACTGGAACCAAATCGATAAAAATCAAAACTGGAACCGGCCGACCAAAATCGAAGGGTTACGGTTTAGGCTCCGGTTTCACCTTCTGAAAACCGTCGAACTCCTGGTTCAAACCTTTTTTATTTTTTATTTTATTTTTTTCAACTCTATGAATTATAAATATTTGGAATACAATATATTATTGATACTATAGTTAATTATTAAATATAAAAAAATTTACAAACAGAAAAAAAAATAATGGAATAAAATAGCAGATTAAAAATATTTTTTTTTTTAAAAAGAGGGAACCAAACCCGAACTGAACCGACGATTTAACCGATTAAAACCAATCAAAACTAGAGTTGGAACCAAACCTGACCAAACCATGGGAACCACGGTGGTTTCAATTCTCCTATTTCAGAAATTGGAACAAACAACAACTCTATTGTATAGTATGGTGTTGTAATTATTGTTTATTGTGTTTGAGAAGATAGTATGGTTAAATAGTTATTTTTGTTTAGTTTTGTGGTATGATATGATTATAAAACTGATAAAATAACTAAAATACCCTCATTTAATGGTATAGTATGGTATTTTATAGTATTTTTAGGGCTATTTTAAAAATGTTAAATTTATAAACCAATGAATCATCATTTTGGTGGTTTACAAAATCTATTAAAATTCATAATTTTTAAACCATGAAAAACATACTATATTATACCATACAATAAATCTGTAAAAATTAAAATAAATAAAAAATTAATTACATCATATTTTATAAAATCATGAAAACCATCAGCCAAACAAGACCTTAACACCTATATAATTACCTCTTGTTTTTCCTTTCCCTCTATGGAAAACCTTCTTTGGGTCCAAGTACAACTGAGTGAAGGCCATTCTGATGACGGGTCAGGTGGGCTTTCTTTCACTTAGGTTCTGTACAATTTTTGACAGCTTCTTGTACAAAACCCCACTACAGTCTACTGAGAGCTGTCAAACTTTTCTCCATGTCCTCTTTAAACGCCAATAAATATATGTTTTCACTTCTTTCATTATTTTACTTTGCTAGGGTTTATCATTGCCGCTATAAACCCCTCCCCCAACAAAACCCGTTCTCTTCTGTTTACAGCTCAAACATCAATGGCAACCAAGAAAAGACCTTCTGAATTCACTGCTCATGAAGATGCCGTTCCTTCAAATCCTAACAAACCCAAGAAAATCAAGAACAATGAAATGAAAGAGCAGCACTCTGAAGCAGAAGAAGAAGAAGCTATTGACACTGCAAAACCCTCAACTTCTTCCTCTTCAATGTTGTCAATGGAGAAGAGGAAGAAGAGGAAATCTTTTGACAAAGAGAGACGCAGAACCAACAAGAATCATGATGATGTCAATGCCTTATTGAACCCGAAGCAGAAACAATTACAACAGCAGCAACCAATTGTGGGTTCAAGACCTAATCTTGATGAGGTTTCGGTTGTGGGTTCGTCTAGTGGTGGCACTAGTAGTAATGGGTTGGAGTTACCTGTTTTGCATATTGATGTTTTCAATAACTTGGCTTCTGCTGATGGTTCTAAACGAGAGGTCGCAGTGGAGAAGATGATGACGGAGTTGATTGAGGTGCAAAAGGATTTTGAGAGAAATGGGAGTG
>CAODLS012501957.1:0-10876 GCA_948243855.1 Flueggea neowawraea
AATGTATCATGCAATTTTGCAAGAGTTATCAGCAATTCTTCGTTCCCATGACTGCATAAAGTGAGAGAAATTGGCTTACATGAAAGTAATTTCCCAGAACATGCAATAATAAATAAAGCGGACATAGAGTATAAAATACTATAGAATTTCTGCACAGCCCTTGCCATCTAGAACATTTTTCCTCTTTTCCAAATCTAAACAGATGCTCAAGAAATTTCAGATTCAGACAGGTACCTCATTTCAATAGGAAATGAAAAAAACACAGCTGCAGGCTTGTAGACAGTAACCAAAGCGTCCATTGAGACAATAGCATCATTCATAAAGTCCATCACCTGAGAACACAACCCATAATATAATAAACAAAAATTAAGCCACTAACATGTTAGTATTTTGATTTTATACCAAATTGGTGGCTACCCTCTTTGGTCGATGGGGGTAAGATGTTAGTATTTCAGATTCTCATTGCAATATTAGCCAAACTGCACAGATCTCCTGGACATAAAAAAAAAAAAACTTCAGAGATCCATCCAGTTACCATGCAATTTTAATCTAAGCCAACTATATATCAGCAAATTATTTCGTAGAAATAATTAAATTATGAAATAGTTATATTCATATGCATATTTTAAACCAACTTTATTGTTTTCCTGGCAAGAAATCTTAATCTAGTACTCTGCCAGAAAAAAAATGACCCAGATGAAGCTGCTTAAAAAAATGAGAAGAGAAAAGGAATGATAAAATTTATCGGCAACACAAAAAGATTCTGAAGGGAAAGAAGAAAGAAAGCTCACCTCTAAGAAATCAGCAAGTAGAGCAGATCCCTCGTCCCCACTGCTCCCAGTGGAAAATAGTACCTGTTATAATGTTGATCCAAGACAATATTTAATCAGTTGCATGGAACTGGAACTGTAATAACCAGACCTCATAGTCATAATTGGACACTCCAATAAGTGCAGCAAAATAAGAAATCACTGTTAACAAATAACTCAGGGAAATCATAATATAGCTTCTAGTTCGCAATCACTTTCCATAACAAACAGCATATCGGTCACGTTGCTAGCACTCAAACAATAATAAATGGAGAAAAATGGATGCATAACTTCCAACACAAGATTTTACCAATGCAGTATGCAGTAGAAGACAGCAATGGATTTATCCAAGTACAACTAACATTGGATTTGTATGTAGAACTACGCATATTTTAAACTCATTTTAAGAAAGTTATAATTCAGAACCTAAGGAAACAAGTAAAATTAACCAATATTTTATAAAATAAACAAATTACTAAAAATGTTTCAAGAGTTCACCTGGGGCTACATGAAAACTCAAGTGAGAAAAAAAAAAAAAAGGAAGACTCATTGGCATTAAATAGTATTGCAACATTCATAAAAACTGGTTGTCAACAAGATCTCCCATTGATAAAATATCAGAATTATATCAACTATATAAAGATATGGTTACAATCAGGTTTAAAACAAGCAATATATTTTTGTCAGGTAAATTCAAAAGAATACCTCCAAAGACGAGATGCAACGTTGATACATTGTGTGAACAATTCCCAAAACATGAGACATTACAGCTGTCAAATCATCATGCATTAAAGGTTGAGCTTTGAAAGCATTTCTAACCTGGTTAGATAAAGAGAGGGAGAAAAAGAAAAGCAAGATCAATGCACATTAAAGAACTAAAAAGTGCAGTCAATTGATCAAAAAGTAGATAACAAATGGTTAAATGCTATATACTTACTAGCAATCCAGTCAACTCTTCATTTTCATGACCATATAGAGCGCATATATCCAGCAGCTTTGGCAATTCAAGCAACAACTTTTCCTGCAATAAAGCTACATGCAAGATTAATAAGCATAATGCACCAAAGGGGTAACATGCAACATAATAAGAAATCGAGTCCAGTAGAAAATCCAGGCATAACTAATGAAATTCTTGCATAAGTTGGTCAATGCTATCATGAATCTATATATATTTAGCATCGAAAGTATCTTTTTAACTGTGTTATGATCAATATGTGACAGTTCCCTATTGTCAAAGGGGATAATTAAGATTTTATCAATCACAACTTCAACATTTTGAAATGACTTCCTTCACATATAACAAAGCTACATGTCAGAAAATCAGAGGAATGCAAAAATACCCACCCGCATGATCTTTTGAGCTAAGGGTATCAGCTTTTTGAGCTCCGGGATCCTTATTCGAAGATCTGCAACAGTATCAGCACCAAAATGACCATTCCATAAGAATAAACCAAACAGAAAATGAAAAGAGCACAATTTAAATCAGCCAAACACAGAATTGCAAACTTACATGCGATACAATACCATGAAAACCCGGCGACTTAACTCGAGCTCCCCAACAATAACCCCAGCAATTATACCCTTGACTCCACGATGCGGAAAATCATACCATCTGCTCCTAAATTTCAAGAAGCTATCCAGAAACTCATGCAAGGAACTGTCACTAGCCACTAGAAACCCAATACATCTCAGTATAATGAAACAGTTATTCAAACAGTGGCAGCGTATATACACATACAAAAAAAAAGACAATAATGGTAACATTAGTGTATTCATTACCTTCACGCCACAACTGTCTAGGGCTCAACTTAAGTAACCGCGACAACTCTCTATTCAAAAGATCAACCACTCTCTGGGACTCCACTGGATCCAAAGCTCCTTCCTCGGCACCTAGCCCCGCCGCCACCGCCTCATCCTGAGGCAAGTAAACTACGAAATTACCACCCGCACCACCTGGCGCTGATTTACTCGATAACAATCCTCCGTCATCTCCCAAACGGACCCTTCCCGTCGAAGATGCTGCGGCTGCGGCGGCGGCATCGGATTGGTTGGAAAGTGATTGCCGGAGAGAATTAGAAAGCGTTGGGCTAGGATTTTTGGGGACGAATTTCTTGTGGAACTTGTGGGGGTTGCCGGTGGTCTGGTTTTGTTGTTGGGTGTGACGGCGCGACATGTTGGTTGATCGGGAGTGTCTCAGAAGGTGCAGTCCTCCCAGGGTGATCAAAAGCTTTGATAATGGTTTGTGACTTCACAACCAGTCCTAGGATGCGGGCGTGGGCTTTGGAGTGGTGTGGTGCAAAAGAATATGTATTAATTGCAATCAAAGAAAATGTATTTATTAATAGTTAAAATAATGTCAACAAATAATTTATACAAAATTCGGTTTTGGTTTTTCTTAAAAAAAACTAACTTTGCTAAAGCTCTTATGTTGTTTTTCACGTTACAAAATTTTAAATTATTTTAAAAAGATAAGGACCCATTTAATTTGGAGAAATTTTAAAACAAAAATAAAAAACTAAAAAAATCTGTTCAGAAAATAAAAAATAAAAAATAGTTTGAAAAAATAACACAGAGGTATGTTTGGAATGATATAATATATAACATATTTGGTAAATTTTATAATAATTAGTGATGAGTGAATAATAAAAAAATTAAAAAAATCACATATATTTTAATAAAATTAATTATATAAAAAAATATAACATATGCTATATATCATTACTTGTCAAACATTACTAGATTGTCATTTAAAAATGTTGATTTTGCAAATCCAATAGTCAACTTAAACTATTTGTAGGAAGTAACTTGGGTGACACTGAGCCACTTGACTTAAGTTAATAAAGAATTGATCTGAGCCATTAATTTGAATTGAATTTTGTGGGAATTAAAAGAGCAAAAACCACACTAGGGGTTGAATAGTGTGGTGTAGGAGGCTTTGAGTTCCTTTCCGAATTTAGGCACAAATAGAAACAAAACAGAGCAAAGTGACACAAATTTTACAGTGGTTTGGCCAAATTCTTGCCTACGTCCAATATCTAAGTATCATTGAGTTCGATTTTGATGATGATGAATGCAAATCATTTATGAAAAATGTTCGAAATTGCAGACTTGCTGATATTTGTCAACAAAACACTTTAACGATTCATTAAGGCACGTTAATGAAGATCAAAACACCTTATCGATTCATTAAAGCATGTTAATGAATGAAAAATTGGCATCTAAGTAAGCAGACGTGTTGAGCCAAGAAGCAGAAAGTGTCAGACATTTATCTAAGCACGCAGATGATTCATCAATGCACGTAGATGAGGATCAATGCAGGCAAATGGGGTGTAACACACGTTGTCTAATGATCTGAGCATTGTTGCATAGATGTATTAAAGATGCAAACTTTAATGAAGAGATCAATGCACGTAGATGGGTAACAACGCACATTGACGAGCTTCAGATGACGACAAAGTTGAGATCTCCTCGGGATTTCAAATTTGAATTTTTCTTGTACAAGATATGTCAGAATTAAATGAGTGGACTTTGAGAACGACAACACACCTTATTGATTCATTAAGGCACTTTGATGAAAGTTTGGGCAACAACAAAGCACCTTATTGATCATTAAGGCACCTTAATGAGAGCCTACAAGCACTTTATTGATCAACAAAGTGCGTTAATGAAATCTGGGCAGAACGACAAAGCACTTTATTGATGAACAAAATGCATTAACGAAAGTCTGGCTGAAATTGGATATTTTGGAATGGAAGCACCTTATTGATCAATAAATCGAATTTGTTCTCCCTTCTCTTACTCTCTTTCTTACTTGTTTTGCATTTGCATTTGATTTATATTGTTGTATGTGGATTGAATTTTTGGTTTTAAGTTGCTTTTGTAGTTAACTTTAATTTTAGTTTAAAAAGAATTTTGTTGTTTGTTTTAGTTTGCAAAAAAAATTTAACAAAGTTTTGAACTCGTTAAAAATCTAATTCAACCCCCATCTTAGATTGCCATTGTACATTGGGGCCAAAACTTTCAATTGGTATCAGAATTTGTGCTCTTGATAATTTTTGTTTGGCTTGATATCCAGAGAGTTAAAGATTTCAAAAATGACATTTTTAGACATTATGTATAGATATGAAGGTTTAACTATTAATAGAGCTATTTTCTTTGATGCATTGATTATATTTACTGGAAAGCAAGGAAAAGGAAAGGAAAGTAAGTGTGGTAACACATTCTTGACACTTGAGTTTATTTCGTTTTTCCTTCATTTTTCTAAAATTTTGATAATTCGTTGTGATTTATTGATTATTTGAGTTGTGTACATCACATGTTTTTTAATTAGCATACATTGAAATTTTGTTTTTTAAAGGGGGAGATATATATTTTACTTATATGCAACTTTTGAAACAAAAAGGGAGAGTTTCAATTTAAAAAATAGTTCTTTGATAAATACAGTTGCTTAGGGGGAGCTATATTTGTGCTTATTGATTCCTTTGATTGATTGGGAAAAAATGTTGATTTTTCATTTTCTTTTTTTATGATACAAAAAGGGGGAGAAGTGTACATAAATTTGTTTGGAGAAGTGTGCTTGAATTTGCTTTATCATTATTATTCTTGCTTTGAACATTATGCTTATTATTGTGTTAAACTAACTAAGTGACAAGAAGTAAAATCCTTGGTCAAATTATTTGTTATTGATGAATAGATATTCAAATTCATGTATATTTTGTCATCATAACAAATGAGAAGATTGTTGAATTCGATTTCGATGATGATGAAAGCATAACATCCATGAAAAATGTGCAAAATTGCAGACTTGCTGATATTTATCAACAAAACACTTTAACGATTCATTAGGGCACGTTAATGAAGATCAAAACACCTTATTGATTCATTAAAGTACGTTAATGAATGCAAAATTTGGCATCTTAGCATGCAGACGTGTTGAGCCAAGAAGCAGAAAATGCCAGACATTAATCTAACCACACAGATGATTCATCAAGTCACGTAGATGGGTAACAACGCACATTGACGAGCTTCAGATGACGACAAAGTTGAGACGCTCCTTGGATTTCAAATTTGAATATTTCTTGTACAAGATATGTCAGAATTAAATGAGTGGACTTTGAGAACGATAACACGCCTTATTAATTCATTAAGACACTTTGATGAAAGTTTGGGCAACGACAAAGCACCTTATTGATCATTAAGGCACCTTAATGAGAGTCTGGAAGCACCTTATTGGTCAACAAAGTGTGTTAATGAAATCTGGGCAGAATGACAAAGCACCTTATTGATGAACAAAATGCGTTAACGAAAGTCTGGCTGAAATTGGATATTCTGGAATGAAGAGCAACGCACGCAGATCAGGCATAAAACACTTAGATGGCTATCAACGCACGTAGCACAGCTTACAACGCACGTAGAAGACCATAACGTCATTTAAAGACAAAATTTCTATTTGTTTCACAACAGCTACTTGAAGGCTCCAACGGTTATATTCTTACAAGTGGCTATAAATAGACGTCCAAGATCAGAAGAAAGGCAAGAGATACATTTGCTAATAATTGATATTCACTTTATCTCTCTTTTCTACATTTATAATCCATTTGAGCTATTCACTTGCAATTATATTTCTGGGTTGGTGTAGTTTTAAATCTTTTATATCCTTGGGTTTATTTTGTAACAAACAAATGTCTTGGATAAGTCATTTCCCAATCTTTTAATCAATCTGGAAACTCATCTCACTCGAGTAACTTGTTGTTTCACTCGAGTGACATTTGAATCGATGCATCCTCTGGTGACTTCACTTACTCGAGCAACTTATTTTTTTGCCTCTGTGCACTCGAGTAACTCTCAATCTACTCGAGTGACTTCATCAACAAATGGCTCTTTAGAACTCGTACTTACTCAAGTAAATCTGGTGTTTACTCGAGTAATTTCATCAACTAGTAACCTTCTGGACTTCTCCTTTGATCGAGTAACTTGTCACTTGCTCGAGTAATATTCAGACTTGGTCGAGTAAGCCTGGTTTGTAATTATACCTCTGGAATTTTGGTTTACTCGAGTGAGTTTTGAACTTGGTCGAGTAACATTTAGTTTATTCCAACATCTTCATCTTTTGGCAGCCTAATTGAGCATTGTATTTGGCTAACTCATTTACCATTTTTTGTTCATCGTCAAAACATAAGAGGATCTAAATGTGAACCACCATTGGTTCAACAAAAATAGGTAAAATGAGATTGGTCACATTTGAGCATATGTATCAGATGTTGTTCTTTTTCATTGATGGGCCATTTTGAACGAAACAACACTTAGAGGCCCAGTTTTTTGTGTGACCGAATTAATATGCCAGATGATAGCATATGTTTGAACGAATTAATTGTGTAAATTAAACATTTAAATTATTGGTGTAAATTAACTATTTATATTAATTGAGTCTGGTGACATTAATGAGCATAATTAAATGGGATTGGGCACCTAACATTGAAAATAGAAGAAGAGAGTTGTTGAGGTACAAAAAATGCCTTATAATTTGGTCTTCTCCTACATGTTCCGTAGAGAAAAAGCATGAGAAAATTCAAGTTGATGTATGAAAATTTTTAAAGAAATTGTTGGTTGAAGAAAATATTTGAAAAGTAAAGAAAAGCAAAGGGTTGACCAATATTTTTGAGGTATGTATTTATGTAAGGAATATACTTTATGTTGTATGCAGTAGGTGCAAAAATAAATATGGATTACAATGAGGATGTAATCCTATGCCAAAATTTACATGGAAAATCATTTAGGGGGTTTAGCTTAAACATTTCGTTATGTTGAAAAGTAGTTTGATTTAGTTGTGCTTGTAATTGAGGAACTAATGTGGTATAAAAAAAACATATTAATTGTGAAACCAATACACTAGAAGGGGGTTGAATAGTTAAGGAACACAACAAAACAAAACAATACAAAGAAACACGAATTTTAGAGTGGTTTAACCAATCTCTTGCCTACGTCCACTAGCTAAGTATCATCACTTAAGATTTCCGCTAACTTCAACCTTTGGTTCCAACCTTCACTTTCAAGCTAAGTAAGAATTTCTTACAACTATTGATTCTGGTTCAATAATAAACCAAACCTAGGATCTACCATTGATCCCAACCTCAAAAAAACTCTATTTGATACAAAGATACACTCACCAAACAGATTTAGATTAATAGATACAAGTAGAGAAAATAAGAAATAAGCACAAATACACTTGTATCACAATAGGCTATTTTAATGATAGAAAACAAGGTTGCAATGATTAGGGAAGCATTCTCTATTTTGGTATTGGACGTTCTGAAGTGTATTTATCCTTCATCAAAGATTTCTAGCCATTGTGACTCAATAGGAAACCGTTGTAGTGAGAATCCAATATGATTTAGTTTCCTATTTAAGCCTTTACTCGAGTTGACATGTTATTTGAGTATTTCTCTGCCCTTGTTGAACATGCCCAGATCCAACCTTCATTTACTCGAGTAAGAATATCCTTTACTCGAGTAATCATCAAATATAATCGTTGTAACTTGATTTCCTAATAATCTTTCCATATATGGCTTGATTACCTCATATTACGCTCCTCGTCAAAAACCCATTTACTCGAGTAACTCCATCATTGGAAAAAATTTCTTCAAATCTGAATCAACACTTACTAGAGTGGGATCCTCATTGACTGGACTAGACTTCAACACAGTGTGGCTACTAAAACTTGCAATTACTCGAGTAGAAATACCACTTACTCGAGTAACTCGTAGTTTGTTCGTCGCACACTCGAGTGTTTCCTCTATTTACTTGAGTGAAATAATCAAGCAGTGTCTTCCTGGAACTTGCACTTACTTGAGTAACACTCTTGCTTACTCGTGTAACCTTCGGATTCAGAAACCTCTTGGACTCGTCTATTGCTAGAGTAACTTGAATGCTTGGTCAAGTAATTCATCAAACAATGTGTCTTCTGATCTTCACTCTTACTCGAGTGAACTCTAACCTTGGTTGAGTAACTCACATATCTTGTCTCACCTCTGGAACTCTCCTTACTCGAGTAACGCATGGCTTAGCTCAATCTCCTTATCTGTGGCATTCTCATTGGGCATTGCACTTGGCCAACCTTCTTATCAAGTTTTGTTCATCATTAAAACATAAGACGATCTAAATGTGAATCACCCTTGGTTCAACAAGTTGTTGCTTTTTTATGTGAGACTTAATTTTTTTTGCTTTTTTTCATGGAGATAATGTAGCAAATTATAATGCATCGATAATCAATTGATGTTAATGAAACTCCTAAATAATAGAAACATAAAATTTAGAAACCACATTGAATTCAATTTAATTCACTCAACCACTTCTACCACTAAAGCAGAAATCAAACCAAAAACTCCACAAATCTTAATGGCATCTCAAAATTTGGTTGTAAACACCGCAATAGAAGGTTTATTCTTTTCAACTATTCTAATATTCTCCTTTTTAAAATTTCACTATTCCAGAAACCCATACCCTTAAAACTCACTTCACTAACATCAAATGCAAACACAACAACAATGTAATATCCTTTCAAATACAAGCTCAACAACCATTTTCTCATAACATTTTCAAAGAAGCAAACCCACATAGAACAAAGTCAATGAACTTGAAGCTAATGCGATGGACTCCTCGATTTAAGTAGGAATGACATGACCTTTCTGTTGTTATTATAGATGATGTCAGCTAACACTTCTCCACCACGCTGTTGGAACCACAACCCAAAAATTTCAAATCCAAACAAACCCATAAAACAAAAACCACACAAACAAATGTACCGACCTTCGTGAAATCGAGGATCGAGATGTGTGTCTTTGAGAATGACAACAGAATGAGATGCAAATTCGAGGAGAGCGGTGCGGCTGCTAAGGTTCACAAATGAGATGAAGTCGCAATGAAAAACGAGATGCAACTTCGAGGGAGAACGGTGCAGATGCTAAGGCTCACAACTGAGATTATATACGACGGCAGAATGAGATGCAACTTCAAGGCAGAGCGGCGCGACTTCTATGGCTCACAACTGAGATGAATTCGTGATGATGGAACGAGATGAGATTTCGATGGAGAGTGGCGCTGATGATATGGTTTCATGAATTCGTCACTTTTATTTGGCCTGAAATGATTTAGTGTGTACAATTACATCATTGTTGGATCATGGGTGATCAACATTAAAGATCCTTTATGTGTTTTGATGATGATTTGATGATGAACGAAATGATATTGTCAAATCCTCACTCGAGTAAGATGTTTATTCACTTGAGTAACATTTGTGCCCAGTTTATTTCACTCGAGTAAGCCAAGTCATCACTCGAGTAATGCGCAAAGAACAGAGGAATGAGATACGAGCTGAAGCTACTCACTCGAGTAATCCATGTACCATATCACTCGAGTAAGCATGAAGCATCACTCGAGTAAGGAAGAGTTTAAGGTGATGCGGTTTTAACTGTCTCACTCGAGTAACAAGAAGTGTCACTCGAGTAATCAATGCATCAGATCACTCGAGTAATCGAAAGGTGTCACTCAAGTAAATCATCAACCCAGGAAGCTGCAACGGATAGAAATGCATTCCAACGGTCATATTCTCACCACCAACGGTCATATTGATTAGAATGACTATAAATACATCAAAGAATGACAAAAAAATGTGGATGAACATATGGATTCAAGTCCCAAACATTTTTATCATTCATTTCACTCCAAAACACCAAATTCAAGCTAGAGAGAGGATCAAGAACATCAATCAAACACATGTACTCCTAGCATAGAGCTTTCATTTTTTGCAAACATTTTGTATACTCTTTGAGAGTGAGAAATGTTTGTTGTAAGCCTAGAGAAAACAACATTATAAGACTTTAAAGGTATGAGCCGGAATCAACCTTGTATATGCTTTAAAGGTGTAAGCTGCAATCAACCTTGTTGCCTTTAAAGGTATGAGTCGCAATCAACCTTGATGTAAGGCTTTGTTGGATTGAGCCGGAATCAATATTCGAGATAGTGGAAATCCTAAGTGAGACTTAGGTAGTGGATGTAGGCATGGTTGGCCG
>CAODLS012502043.1:0-18798 GCA_948243855.1 Flueggea neowawraea
TCCTTGTGGTTTCGGTTTGCACACTCCTAATCGAATTAGGAGATCTCATCCTTGTGGGACAAGGAGAATTTCGGCTGCCCTTATGTACATATTAGGGTTTCTTTTCTTCTATAAATAGAGAGAGGGCCAAATTTATTCTCTTAACTAAGGCAAGAGGCCGAATTAGTGTAAAAAACAGTATTTGTGTAAGAAAGAATAGAGATTCTTCGTGCTAGTACACATTGTCATTCCAAGTGAGTTCGTTCGTGTGGATATCTTTAGACACGTTCGCGCAAAGGCAACGTGAGAGAAAGAGTTTCGATTTTTATACTAAAAGCTACACCAACACTCCATTCGATCATACGCTCTAGCATTCGATTTTAAGATAAAATATGCTAACCCTAATCATGTATGTCGATATGCATGGATCCTTGTTGGAATTCTAAATGTAAATTTTGTTATTTCTGCTGTCATGTATGCTTATAAATGTCATAAATTTAGTTATGAATTTCAACATGTAATTCTTGAGCAACATACATTATGGTGAAGTTGAGAGCAAACCGAAGCCACTAGAGCACTAAACAACGTATGTGAAGGAAGTAAAACATATGTGAATCATCCACAACATATGTAAGGCACTCAAAACGTACGTTATCTAGGTTCAACTATGATTAACGTACGTTAGAACATTAGGGACGTACGTTAAAGACTTATAGAAAGCTGCATCAGCATTTAATGATGTCCAACGACTATATTCTTCAAAGCAACGGTCATATGGTATGGAAATGCTATGAATACATCAAGCGAAGGCCAAAAACATGTGGAACAAGATCATAATTCATTGAGCCAAATTTCCTATCAATTTCAACCAAGAAAAACAACAAATCAAGCTAGATGTCAAAATTTAAGTATCAATCTTAAATATTCAACTCTAGCATAGAGCTTCATCTTTTGTAAACACTTTGTATACACTTTGAGAGTGTGAGATATGTTTGTTGTAATCCTATAGAAAATAACATTGTAGAGGTTTGTTGTGAACCTAAGGAAAACAATATTGTGAAGGTCTTAGAGGTGTTGAGCAGAGAATCAACTTTGTTGTATTGACTTTGTTGGATTAAGCCGTAATCAATCACTGTTATAGTGGAAATCCTAAGTGATGAGACTTAGGTAGTGGACGTAGGCATCGAGTTGGCCGAACCAATCTAATTCTTGGTGTTGATTTCTCTCTTTCTTTACAAGTCAATTTCGCTATCCAAAGCATAGACCAAAAATTCTGCAACAGACTCGACATGTAATATCATAAAACGAAGTCCCTTAGTAAATTTGATAGCTAAATCATGTTTGATAATTTGGGATGAAGCACCCATGGTTCACAAACATTGTTTTGAAGCTTTAGATTGCAGCTTGAGAGATGTGTTAAGGTTTACCAATTCTAACAGCATGGATTTACCATTTGAAAGTAAAGTTGTTGTTTTTGGAGGGGATTTCAAGCAAATTTTACCTAAAATACCCAAAGGGAGAAGGCATGATGTAGTCATAGCCTTTTTGAACTCTTCATATCTTCGGGATTTTTGTAAAGTGCTTAAACTAACTGAGAACATGAGACTTAACACGGAGAATCAATTTTCACATGCAGATGATTTGGAGATGATAAGGTTGGAGAAAATAATGATGGAGAAATTGATGTAGAAATACCAGATGACATTCTCATGAAGGACTCGCATATTCCACTTGAAGCCATTGTTGAGAGTACATATCCAGGATTGTTGACTCATTCAAATGATTGCAATTATTTGTAAGATCGGGCAATACTTTGTCCTACCTTAAAAATTGTAAATGAAGTGAATGACTTTATCATGGCTAAATGGCCAAGGACTAAAGAGATTTATTTGAGTTTAGATAGCATATGCAAAGAAGATGTAAACTTTGATAGTATGGATGATGTATACACACCAAAGTTTTTGAATAGCATCAGAGCATCGAGTACGCCAAATCACGTACTAACTTTGAAGGTGGGAATTCATGTAATGCTCCTTCGTAATATAGATTAGTCATCTGGTTTATGCATTGGTACAAGATTGATAATAACTCATCTTAGAAAACATGTGATAGAAACCAAAATAATATCACAATGCAATATTTGTGACAAAGTGTTCAATCCAAGAATGGTCTTAACATCGTCTGACCTCAAATTGCCATTCAAATTTCAAAGAAGACAATATTCATTGATTGTTTGTTTTGCAGTGGCTATCAACAAGAGTCAAGCTAAGTCTTTATCACATGTTCGGTTGTATTTACCGCGCTTAGTTTTCACTCATGGTTACTTATATGTTGCAATCTCAAAGGTGAAAAGCAAATCCGGATTGAAAATCTTGGTCTGTAACAAAAATTAGAAGACCAACAACTTTAATAAAAATGTTGTATACAAAGAGGTTTTTGAAAACTTTACATAAATAGCTTTTGTTGTAGATACAATGTTGTTCTCGAACCAATGCTTCTAGATCATTAATGTTACTTTGTTTAATCCGTTGTTTGCACGTGTTGTAGTAAAATGCATAGTATAGTTACTCTATTTGTTGGAAGCAATTAAATCCGTTACTTTACTGCTGATTTTTTTCTTGCATCATTTGGCAATAACTATTTAATTTCTTTAGTTATATATAGGGGAGAATTCAATTCTGGAGTTTTTAGAACTTTGGGTATATATAGGGCTGTATTCAGGCAATATACTATTCAATTTCTTTAGCTATACATGATTTCCCTCAATTTCTTTAATTATATATATAGGACTATTTGGAAAGTTTAGACCTTTGGCTCTAACTTATGCTTTAATTTTTGAATTGTCTACTGCTTCTTTTATTATGTTACAGCACAGCAAGGCGTGGGAAGAAAAGAAGCAGAGGAACTGAGGAAGTAATGTGCATGTTTACTGATGTTTCTTAGGATGGCAAACTGAAAGCAAAAGACTTAGTTGTTCTGTTTTTGAATGTTAACGTGAGATTGGTAGCATACTAAAATGAATATTTATATTGGCCATAGGATATTAAATTTGCAAATATTAATTTGTTAATCCGATTGAATATTTGAGGCAATTAAATTTTTCATTTGCTTTTATTGCGAATTAAAGGAATTTCTTGAGTTCAATATATGACTCTCATTTTATGAGTGTCAATTTTTTTTTTCAAAAAAAATTTTTGAAAATTTTCCATCAAAAGTATACAAGACAACTAATGTTACATTTTTTACAAAGAAAATAAAATGAATATAATGTTTTAGTATATTACAAGTTTTATGAACTTAATATTTTTGAAAAAACAAATCAAAAAAAAATTACTCATGCACTCGGGCATCCTGGGTCTTTAACTAGTTCAAACTAAAACTCTTCTTTTAAGGCCCACAATGAAAGCGCAGCCCAGAGGAAGTCCAAGTAGCATCAGCACCATGATCCTAACTTCATTCGGAGTATGCGAAGGGGTCGAACACGTTATCCAAAGCCAACACCCTCTCTCTCATTATCTTCTTTGTTTCAGAGGCAAAAACACACACACTAACCACAAGTTGAAATGGCAGCGTCAGCGGTGTCGCTGTGCAACCCTCCCACCACTCTCTGCTTCCGCAAACCACCTCCAACAGCCACTGCAGCGAATTCAGTGTCGGAGCAGTTAGGGTTCGTAACCTCCCAATTCAGCGGCATCAGAATCGCCTCCAACCTCCCTACGCCTCCGAAGCTCGTCTCCTCTCCTTTCTTCACCGCTCTTCCACTCATCGTTGCCCGTAATTTCCTCTTCAGAACTCAATTTTTCATATTAATGTTCGAAAATGGAGATTGATTTTTTGTTTATTTGTTCTGTTTGGTTACAGGGAGAGTATGCCCGCTGACGGGGAAGAAGGCGAACAAGGCAAACAAAGTGTCGTTTTCGAACCACAAGACGAAGAAGTTACAGTTTGTGAATTTGCAGTATAAGAAGGTATGGTGGGAAGCTGGAAAGCGGTATGTTAAGTTGAGGCTTTCTACTAAGGCTTTGAAGACTATTGAGAAGAACGGTCTCGATGCTGTTGCGAAGAAAGCCGGCATTGATCTTCGCAAGCTGTAGTTATTGTATTCTTTTTCCCATGTCTTTGTTAGATTTCTTTGAATTACTCACATTCATGTTCTGTTTTGCCAATATATGATTGGGTTTTTTCAAGGTCTTGAATTGGAATATTAATGCTTTGCTTGATGAATTAGCAACAGTTTAAAATGACAGTGCTCTTGTTTTGTTCTGAATCCAATTGTTCATCCATACATGGCTCTCTCAAGAAGCAGAAGCAGTTTTTTGCAGACCCAGATCATTCGTTGAGTAACATAACAATCAGCAACCAGCCGGTAAATGAATGCTGTATTATGCTGCCATGGAAATTAAAATTAAGTTTGAGCATTCTGGAATGTCAGGTATCGTTGTACGACGATCCATCTCTGGGAATTGAAATGGGAAGCTTACATCTCTGCAACAATGTGACTGACAAGTCCGGACTGTCCGTTGAGACATAGTCAATTGCTGGGGCAGCATGAAGCAGAGGCGGTGGTGCTGCCGGTTGTTCCAAAGTCATTGCATTCCGATTGAGTAGTTGAGATGGAGATCTCATTTCATCTAGCTCCATCCCTTGATTTCGGCATATAACGGACATAGCTGTGTTGATTGAAAACAGAGTTTAATACCAGGGGCTAGAAAGAATGAAGGTTTTGAGGGACGCATTTACAGATCAATGGGATGGTCGGAGTTGTTAATTGCATTCCTTACAGTACCACTAACCGCGAGGAACGGAACATCTTCGCTCCCAGCAAGTGCAACAATGTTAAGTAGATAACTATAAAAACACCCTAACTAGGTCCGTCTTTCACTTGGTGTAAGAAGAGAAACCGGAAGAAGGACGTTAAGTAAGCTGCAAGTTACAAAGACATGAAACGATCTTCTTTTGTTTTTTGCAGCACACAAGGGCTTCATCACCGTTTCTTGAATAGTCAAATGCTAATTTAATTCACTAAGGAAAAACAAAGTCAACTGTTCATTGACTTGTCTTAAATATACTCACATACAAATGGGAAGTTGAGCAATGTGTGTCAGATGTCAAACTGAAGCAAAACAAAAGCCACTTTGATCACATCATGCTTCATTTCAAGCTCTTTGAATTACTATAACCACTGTAAATGTGGATTACGAAACCAAATTCTGTTACAATACAATTTTTTCATTTTGATTAGCTCACAAAAATAACATTGCAACAAGGACTATAACCTTTCCACACTTTGTAAATTCAGCAACTTACAGTAGGAAACATAGAATATCATGCAATGAAGTAACAGATTTCTGTTTTCTACTCCTTAAAATATACAGGTACATTAATTTCTGAGTCCTGCTTTGCCCTAATTAATAAGTTAATTTTTATATTTTTTGAAATAAAAAGTTAGTCTTTAACGCAGGTTTTTGAACCGACGGAATTAGCGGAAATGCAATTTTATGGGAATACCCCTTTAAATCCCAAGCCGCAGCCATTCAACACATTTTTTCTCACTATGTCTTTATGTCTTCAAACCCTGATGCTTTCTCTGTCGACGAACCGAGATCTTCTTTGTCATCTGTAAGCACAACATGATCCGTCAACACCACTGCTTAGCTCCAAAACAAACACAAGAAAACAACAAAAGCCAAAACCCATCTCCAAATGCTTGTTTATGTTATAAATCTTGCAAAAATTAAACAAGATTTAAACCCTTAAAACACGAAATTGAAGACTGAAATGGAATCAAACAACTAAAACACGAAATTGAAGACTGAAATGGAAGAAGACGGGAGAAGATCTCATAATCTAAAACTCGAAATCCGAATATGGAGAAGGAGAAGACACGAAGCCCACTCAAAATCCAATATCACTCTCTCTTTTCTCACTTCATTTCTGCCAGCAAAAACCCTAGATTCGTTTGGATCTGGGTTTATTGAAGTGTTATGGGTTTTTGCTTTCTGGGTTTGGATTTGGGTTTATTGAAGTGTTCTGGGTTTAAGTGACAGAGTTGGAAGAAATGTTTTGTGTACACGATTTAAGTATTCTGTTTCTGGAGGAACATATGGATCAACTTCTGTGGGTTCATCCACAATCAGTACAAAAAGTGTTTGTTTAGGTCGGAAGCATGGAGGTTCCTCATCCCTGTATAGTCGCCCTAGTTTGCTGGAAATGAAGAATGAGAAGATGACAAATCGTGCCGGGGTTTATGAGTTTCTGCGAGAGATCGGTATTGTTCCTGATGAACTTGATGGCCTGGAGCTTCCTGTGGCAGTTGAAGTTATGAGGGAGTGTGTGGATTTTCTTCACAAATTGGGTTTTACAATTGAAGATATATTGCCCTATTGTTCTTGGTTGTAGCGTGAAGAAAAACATGATTCCTGTGCTTGATTATTTAGGAAAATTGGGTGTCAGAAAATCTACATTCACTGAATTCTTAAGAAGATACCCCCAAGTCCTCCATGCTAGTGTTGTTGTGGACCTTGCTTCTGCGGTTAAGTATCTTCAAGGGATGGATATCAAGCCTCATGATATTCCCCTAGTGCTTGAGAAATATCCAGAAGTTCTTGGTTTCAAGCTTGAGGGGACAATGAGCACACCTGTAGCTTATTTGGTTGGTATTGGTGTGGCCAGGAGAGAAATCGGAGGAGCTTTAACATGATACCCTGAGATCTTGGGTATGCGGGTGGGTAGGGTGATCAAGCCTCTTGTGGAGTATCTGGAGAGCTTGGGTATAACAAGACTGGCTGTTGCTAGATTGATAGAGAAGCGGCCTCACATCCTCGGGTTTGGATTAGAGGACAGAATGAAACCAAATGTTGAATTTCTTTTAAAGTTTAATGTAAAAAGAAGCATCGCTTCCTTCTGTGATAGCACATTATCCTGAAATTATAGGAATTGACCTGAATGCTAAGCTTCATGATCAACAGAGCTTGCTCCAGTTAGTTATTGATTTTGCTCCTGAAGAATTTGGCCTAATTATTGAGAAGATGCCACAGGTTGTCAGTCTGACTAGAAAGCCTATAATCAAACATGTGGATTTCCTCAAGGATTGTGGGGTCTCCTTGCATCAAGTGAAGGCGATGGTTGTGGCATGTCCTCAAATACTTGCCCTGAATCTTGACGTCATTAAAATTAGCTTTGATTACTTCCAGATTGAGATGAGGAGACCATTGGATGAGTTAGTTGCTTTCCCGGCATTCTTTACATATGGTCTGGAGTCCACCATAAAGCCTAGATACGAGAGTTGCGAAGAAAGGATTAAAATGATCACTTTCATGGCTCCTTAACTGCTCCGACGAGAAGTTTGAGCAACGAATGGACTATGACACTATTGACATGGAGGAGATGGAAATGCCATCGTTTGACATGAACACTCTAATGGAACCAAGGAGTGATGGGTCCAGTTCCGAATACGATGACAGTGATGATGATGATGATGCGTATGTATAGGTGATGGAGAATCTTGGCTTTATGAGGACTTGTTATGTGGAATAGATGCAATTGTATGCTTGTAAAGATTTGTTGCTAGTCATATTTGATTTAAATGAATTAGCTGCAGTATTGAAACCACGGTTAGGTGTTCTCTTGATAATGTTTTCATTTTGATAAGAAAATTTTGACCATATAAAATGGATAAATGTAAAATATTTCTTTACGAGTCAGGCAACTGTCAATTTCCTCAATTTCGTAGGTTTTATTCTTTTATCTTGTGCTAAAGAATATTTCAATTCTTAATCAGAGATCTCAAATTTGGGTCCAAAATATGGAGGTCTTAAAAAGGTTTGCCTATTTGCAAAAGGATTTGAATATTTAACATAAAACAGAATATTTCGGCTCTTGTCCTTAACTGGTAGTCGGCGAAGTTATTATTTGATACAAAATTTTGGTTTTGATTCAACCAAATATGTATTAAATATGTCCCATAGCGTTCTTTATGTAGTATTTGCTTTAGCTTCGTGGTTAGCAGAACTGAACGATCGATACCAGCCACAGATTGTAGAGGCGTAAAAATTGAACCGAAACCATAAACTCTACAGTAAAAACCATTGTTTAAGGTTTGGTTCTGGTTCAAGCATGTTGAGAACTGTGGAACCGTCGATTTCAAACCAGTTAAAACCGGCAGTTCAATCATTATAAACTAATAGTTTTAACTAAATTAGTGGTTTAAAATCTTCTAAAACCAGTATTTTAACAAAAACTAGTAGTTCAACATTCCAAAACTATATTTTAACCTTTTAAATCAGTGGTTTTAACTCTTTTAAATCATCATTTTTAACCAAAATCAACATTTTAATCTTCCTAACCTCGGTTTTAACATTAGTTAAAAAAATTTTTAAAAAATTCAAACCGGACCGAATCGGAACCAAAACCACCGGTCATAAACCTGAACCAGACTGAAACCAGAACCAAACCGCTCCTGGGCAGTTTGATTCCAGTTGCATGGTTCCAAGAACAAGAACCGCTGGTTCGTGAAGCGGCAACAAGTCTAACAGATTGGAAGATGTTGGCTCCATGTTGGAATGAACAGAAACACAACTTCCTGCCAGTCTCCGCACCATGCGGCAGTCTTTTTTTATTTTTTGTTCTTACAAGTGAGTTTTCACAATCTCCCACCAGAAGTAGAACTCGCGACCCATTAGTTCCAAGCTACAAACAGTTGACATTGCTCATAATTTTGATCTACGATTCTGTAGTCATACCATCTCATTAGTGTCTCGACGTTGGCTCATGTACAACAGATCGGGTAAAAAGGTATCATTAAAATAGAACCAGAAAAACCTTAGTCACACAATTTTACGACAATGTTTAGGCTATCAAAACTTCCCTGCATATCATCTAATCTGCTGAATATACTAAATAAAATTGTGGTTTTACCTCCTATAGGTATTGGCACTTTCTTCATACAGAAATACACTACATAGATACACCACTAGAAACAGCAGACATTTCTTTTCAGTTCCTAATGAGTTAACGATGAGAATATTCCTACTTTCCTGCAGAACATGAAATCACAGCCAAGTTAATTCCTAATTCAGAGATAAGCAAAGCTCATACGTCCTCCTCATAGTATTTGCACTCATTTTGTCTAGATCAATTCACATCCAAAAGAAATGACTGCTTTATGTCGCAGGCCACACTGTTATCACAGAATTTACTGAGGTGCTGCAGTGAGCGTACTGGAACTAAATGCATAATTACTGTATGCTGTTCACTCAAATTGCCGTTAGCCTCCAGCCATCACTTCCCCATGTGAGTTAGTATCCTGCTGATCAAAGCTTCCTTCTTCCCAGTTGTAGAAAGGTTGTTTGCTGTCAAGTAATACTTCAACTCCACAACTGTCAAGTCCTTCAACTGCAAAACATACTTAAAGATTAGCCAGCAACAATGCATCAGTTTAGGATCAGACCCAGTTCCTAAAATTGAAATCATGTTGCTGCAAGCTATCGCCTCTTTCTCTCTCATGGAGATTTCTATGTGTTAGAAAAATTGTCACTTGTTTCTCCAAAAAAGAAAAAGAAAAAAGTTAACTTGTGAATTTCTCTCCGGTAAACAAATACTACCTAAGGAAATTTGTTAAGTCATCATTATTCTTTTAAAGTGCCTCTTTCTCTCTCATGCAAATGCAGAGGTGTAAAAATTGAACTGGAACCGGTGAACCGGACAGAAATCGAACCAAAACTGTGAACTGTACAGTTTAATTCCTGTTCAAAGATGTTGGGAACCGTAGAACCGCCGGTTCCAAATAGGTTGGAACCGCCGATTAAACCGGCGCTTCAATCCTTATAAACCAATAATTTTAACCTAAACCAGTGATTTAAAACTTTTCAGAACCAATATTTTTTCAACCTTCTAAAACCATATTTTAACTTCCTAAATTAGCAATTTTAACCATTTTAGGCCATATTTTAAACCAAAATCAGCGGTTTAATTTTCCTAACCTCGATTTTAACATTAGTTAAAAAAAATTTAAAAAACAAAGATTCAAACAGGACCGAACCGGAACTAAAACAGCCAATCAAACCATTATAAACCTGAATCGAATCGGAACCGGAACCGAACCACCCAGAACCGCCCTTGGGCGGTTTGGTTCCAGTTCCATGGTTCCAGGAACCGGAACGCAGGGCTAACCGGAACCGCAGGGCTAACCAGAACCGCCGGTTAGCGAACCGGCAACAAGTCAATGCAGATCATACTTATTTTTATTTCTGAGGAAAATTCATGCAAATTAATATTACGAGGATTGATTGAGGGCAACTGCACCTTTTAATTGTCAGCAAGGTCAGCCCAGTCATAATTTGCGGACTTCTTAGTTGCATCTCCGGCTACTGCTTTCCTTTTCTTGGAGGTTTCACTCACTTTTCCACTGGCTGCAGAGTCAATTTCATCGTCATAATTTTCCCCATACACGGAGACCTTGAATTCCTCTATTTCCTTCACAATTCCAGGCCTGTCAGCAACAGACAAAAGCATTTGCCTCATGGACTAGAATTAAATATGTAATACAAGTAACTATAGATGAAACTTATTAAATATTACCTGGAGAAGCCTTCCTCTTCAGGAAGTGTTTCATCTTTGATTTCCGGTAGCTCATCTTCATCTAGAGCAAGAGCCTGCAGCACTTCATAGTGTCTCTGCAAGGCTGCAAGCAATAGTTTGGTAAAATACGGGAATAAGTTAACATGCTCTTCATCTTAGTCCTCAGGAAACAATGTCCCGGGATCAAATATGTGGTTTAAGGAAAATATGCAGGGAGAATAAAATTTAGTTACTTGTCAAAAAAAAAAACAAAAGATTTAGTTAAAAAAAGTCTTCAGACTATATAGGACAGTCTAGGTACAATTCTCTCATAATGTTATAGCAGTACAATCACAAATGCAGCATATGGAAACATTAACACTTACTGAACTTCTAACCTCACAGAACATGTTAAAAATACAATGCATTAAGCCAAAAAAACCCATCATGACAAGGCATCCAAATTTTCATGCCATCTGGCGCATAATAGCTTGCAAATTTATAAACAATACAGAATGCAGCTTTTTATTATCAATATCTAGTGCAATTGCAAAGTAACACTCTTCCAAACCGACTGCTACAATTGACATTTCAACTGCTTGTCATGGTCTCAAATAGGCAGAGGGTCACAAAGTGCCATTTAGCATTTTTCTTTAGTTTATCAAGTATAATAACCCATCAGTCAATAGAAATTTTTAAAAATATTATGCATTAGGCTTTACATTGACTATTCAAAGCTCAAACAAACAAGAAAATTTTCTCAGAATAACAGCCAAAATTTCAATTCCGAAACAATTAGAATAGAGGCTTACAAATATTATCTACTAGAATCTACAAAGCCAACATTGACTGTCGTGTTTCACAACAATCTACCAAGCAATTCATAGCATTTTATCAGGGTTTACAAATTGACATACTGAAAAATCTCTCAAGTCAACACGTTTTATTAAAGCAGCTGCCTTTGTAATTTGCTCATCTGTGGCTAGGGGTGCCACAGCATCTGCATCTGAATGAAGCTGCAAAATGTCATTGTCATCAATATCCTTAGTAAGAAATGCTATAACATATCTATTTGAAAACAAATTTAATTATTCTTGCCTCTTCGAAGTGTCTGATATCATCGGCATAAGGAAGATATATCATGTGCATTCCAGGAGGCTCAATCTGACCACCAGCACTAGTAATCTCATCCTGTAAAGTTTCAGAGATACAAAACAACAGTAATTACATTAAAGACAGAAAATCCATCAGCAAAATATTGTGCCCCTAAATTGATTCACTGACTACATACTTTTCTCATGATCAATTTAAACCTATTGATTTCTATCCTATGCCCAGTGGGCTTGATATTTTCGTTCAAAGTTAAAGAGTTCAATTCTACTGAGATGCTTCAAACGAAGCTTCCCAAATCAATGATAGGTATAATTATTGGAAGCATAAATAGTACAAGTAAAACTGGTATTATTACTTCATTAACAAAATAAAACAAAATTATTAAGATCAATTGATGCCAAATTACATGGATTACAGAATAATAATGAAAAGCTTTTAAATTCTTGCTATTGAATGTACCATAATGAAAAGCTTATTCAAGCACACAAGATATTGCTTACTTGTGCAACCAAACGAGGATTAGATGAGCCACCGTAAAATGCAATAGCAAAACTGCAAAAGATTTTATCAACTGTCAATAACATAATAATTGCATGCAATAGATTCATAAAACCTCTCAAGAACTACATCCGAACTACAGCCAAGACATTGTTCACATGCAATATTTTCTTCACAAAAGTATAGGCAAAAGAAAGTTGAGAAGATCGATCAAATAGGGCCCAAACAAAGATGTACTTACCGTTCAAGCCTCAACATGGATCTATATAGCGCAATGAAAACACAAGTGCTGCCAACCACTTCCTTCAATCAGTCACAATGTAAATGAATAAATAAATAAATAACAAAAAAACAAACAAATAAATAAATAAATAAATAATATGTGTAGGAAGCTATACTACCAAAGTGAACATATATCTTTAGAATATATAAGTTATACAGAAGACATATAAGAGAACGTAATTGTATGTTTCAGGTCAATTAAAAAGAAACTCATATAAGCAACACCTTACACGACAAGAAAAGGTATTATAGTATGCTATCAGCATTTATGTGATTCTCAGCCAAAACATTGCACACAAACTTGATGGTTGGCCACTTCAAAATTGATCAAGAAGTTTGATTAGAAAATAATCGGCATACAAACTCAAAGTCCATTAACACTAATAAAAACAAGAAATACATGATCAAATAAGAAAAAAAAAATAGAGCATGAATTTATTGTAATCACTATAAAAAATTCCAGAACCTTGTCACTGGGGAAAACAAATGTTGAAGGCCTCATGTGATAATCTTTCAAGCAACTCAATGGCTTGAATCCAAGTAAATGAAGATGTCCAGTTAAAACTCTTTTTTATCTCTGATAGCTCCTCCAGTGAAAACTTGATATTTTCACTAAATAGAAAATGTGGATCAATTAATTACTTTAAAAAAAAAATCCTAGTAACCATCAAAAACTTATAGAGTAAACCAACAGAAATACACACTTCTTGTAGGGGTGGTATCGTTTTGCAGGTTCTTCCATTGATGCACCAGTATCAGCACAGATGAAAGATCTTTCTGTCTGCAGGGTACAAGCACGTCAAATATGAAACTGATGTTACCACGGTGGAACTAGAAATTGACAGATAATAATGTCAAGTCAGACAAGTTCAGAAGTTGCAACAAGTGACATGCACAGTCTATCCTAGAATGGAAATACATCAAGCACCAGTTTGTACATAATTTACTTTAAATTCTAACAGAAGCTCATAGGGTGTTTAATCAAATCAATAGGCCATAATTATCAAGTTGTTTCCACTAAACTTTAGCTGCATATCCTTTTTTGGCCTTTTCTTCTTCTAAATTTGGAGCCGGTATCATATGAAAGACCCTAGAGAATCAAACGGAATTTTCTTACACAAGAGACTTAAGAACTCCCAACAAAAATGCAAACGAGCTTGCTTTGAGGATGCTTCAACAGGTTGCAGGTGAACAATTTCTAAATGTGTGCATAAAACAATAAAAATATTTTGTGGCTGTTACCTTTAAAGGACAGTTAGTAACAGAAGCATGAAAGAAAAAAGGCAATAAGCACATAACACAATAAGAAGTAATAAGCATACAACACAATAGAATCCAAAATTATTGAAGAAAAGTCAAGTTGAAATGTTTCATATATACCAGGAGTTGTTGGACGAATCAAAGCGTATGTATTCAGTTCTATTGTTAATCCACCTGCGATTGAGAATGTGATTCTTCTAACTACACGCTTTGTGAACATATGTTTCCTCAGTTGATCTGTCATATCTTCCAATCTGAAATCACAGCACAGAATTTCACAGTAGCTTACCGTCAACATTATATAACGCACCTAAAGGTAGAGATTCAATTATAAATAATTTTTTTGGATTAGCTTGACTATTATGCATGATAACCAGAGAAAATTATTCAAGTCAAATATGCAAATCAAAGAAGTTATCATTTCATTTCTTAAAAAAAAATATGGATGTGAAAGCCATAGTTTCTCAGTTATTATGACAAACTCTGGATACCCACATTTGTATTTTAGTCTCCATGACAATCTTGGATGCCCCCTAAAAACTATATAAACATATTCAGCAGATAAAACGGAGTCCCAGGGCTACAACAAGCAACCAGTGCCTTCTCTTATATCACAAAAGGAACGACGTAAATCTGAACCATCTCACTTCCCATAAAAAATTACTCTTATTATAATACCATGTTTAAGTTAAATCACACAAAAGTTCAAGCAGTCCCACATTAAAAAATAGCAAATACTAAAAATGTTTGCTTACTTCTGCCCTGCTGAATTCATAATTTGAGCAGCATCATCACCTTCTGATCCAACCATCTCTTGAGATGCAAAAGGAAGATTCTATATCAAATAAAAATAGATCACCAATAAAGTCAATGGAGAAAGAAAATGGTCTATGAATCAGCATATGGCATAAAAAAGGGAAACATTGAAATCCTCATCAGGCCGCTTCAATGGAAGAAGTTCAATTGAGATGCCAAGGTCTTGTGCATCCTGCAAAATGGCGTACTCTCAAAAAGAGAATTCCTAAGAATTCGTTTCTCATTAATACCAATGAACCACTCTAGTTACATAAATATTAATGCATATTCCATACTTTAGCTCGTTGCAAAGTGGTTCTGGTCATATCTGTCTTCATTGCACCTTTAATACTGCCAAAAGGATCATTTTCATTTGTAAACAAAAGTATCCATTTATCAGCTGTTTTTGCAGATCTGAGACAGTTTTAACACATAACATTAGCAAATACAAACAGGAAAGAAGAAAAAGATTAGTTAGCAATTCCAAAAGAAACACAGATTAGTCTAGCAGTCGAAAGAATTCCATCACAAAAATGAAAGAATCAGAGCTATGCTTAATACCCTTTATGCAGTAGTGCTTGTGATACCCAGAGAGCATTGTAAAGAGAATTCTCCATTGACCCAGATACAATGCCATACCGACTACCAATTTTTGTAGGGAAAGAATCTGGAGACAATTAGTATATACAATAAAACATTTAAACTCTTTCCGGACACAGTTAGTATATACAATAAAACATTTAAACTTAATTATCCTTCACTGAAAAGCACTCAACCATCCAAATGACTTCTCATCGACAAAAACCAAAAGAATTGTATCTCCATCATGAAGATCCAGTACCGCACCAGCATCCAGCAACAAACAATTACACTTTGTCAAATCATACAGCTTGTACAACTTATGACAGTTGGATTCACAAATCATGTAGCATGAGAATCAAATAATAATTTTTTTTATAAAATTAAAGGCCGAACTAGCTGACAATTGTTGAGAACTACTATGATATTCCCTGTTATTTTACTCAAAATTCAAAGCACTAAAATCCAGTTGTCATCCATAATTCATCTTATCAGAGTTGAGGGAAACAAATCCAATGGTGTTTCATAATGGTCGAATAAATACTGGTACCAAGGCTGCATTTTTTAAAATCAGCCATGCACCACAGGAGAATACTTGAGGCACAACGCCAATTCAAGTAATCAGAGCTGAGGAAAGAAAATTCAAATAGTTGCAGCACTGGCCCAACTTACCCTCTATGCAGTCAAAATCTTTTATGAGCCTGGCCATTGGCCTGTCTAAATATTCCCTTTCAGCAACATTAAATACGAAAACACCATTTAGATCTTGTAAGTTCTTCTTTTCCCTCTGCAAAGATTCATGAAATCACTTAAACTGAATCCAACACAACTTCACAGTTAAAAAAAAAGAATTCGCACAACTTTAATCATAGCTAATATCTGATGGTAACACTCAAATAGCCAAATATACCACAAAATGCTTTTGGGTAAATGACAAAGCAGAGTTGCAGCTTGGTTAAATATGCAGAAAATATGCTTATAGCATAATAGGCTAACAACATCATGAAACCATAAAGCAGTTCATTGAACATCAAGAACTAAGCCCAAAAGTGTGGACCAAAACAGAGCTAACAGTTTGCCGCCATGATAAGCATAGACTGGTTTAGGTGGAGAAAACAGTCTCAATCGATCGAATAATAATTCTACATGCAAGTAAATAAGGAGCATATATTCTTCATGCACATAAATTTTAAAATTAGGAATATAAGCACAGAATACTTCCAACATACACTAGATACAGACCTGATTAAGTCTATTTAAAACAAATAATTCCCAGAAAAAGAAATTAATTGGCAAACAATGCAATACAAATGAAAAATATTAACAGATAAGAAACTATATTAATCCGGTTAAAATAATTGATTTGTCATTTCTATCAATGCTGACGAACCATAGGAAAAAAAGAGTAAGAACAAAACAATAAATAAAAAAATTAAAAATTAAAATGAACTGAAGATGGGAAAATTAAAATATTTTACACCAAACAAGTAACAAACTAACAACATACAGTGTTGTAGAAGCAGATCGCCACTTCATCATATGATCTATTAATAATCTGCGTCTTCAATGCCTGCGAGATACAACTGACAGCAATGTGGAAATGAGTTTCATCTTTCCGATCCTCCTGCCAACATACAAAAACAAAAAAATGTTCAACAAATTTCTCACCAACGACCCTTTTAACAAAAACAAAATCGTATTTCTAACCTCGATAATCTCATTGAAAGTTCAAACGAAAACCAGTCCAAACTCCAAAACTTTGTCATTTTGAAACCCAAATTAACAAACACTATTACACACAACAAAGATGCATATTAACCAATCAAGTATTTAGAAATTCCACCAAATTCCCCTCATTCCATGACAAGCCAAAAAGTCACTGAATTCTCACCAGAGCTAAAACTTCGGCCCTCACAAAACCCCCAAAAACAATTTAAGAAATCATTTCAGAGTAAACAAAAAAATGAAAAAAACGATCGAGTTTCAATACTAAAACAACTAGACAAAGCAACATAATAAATAAACAAATGATAGAGAAAGAGATAAAAGAACGGACGCCGGGGCAGGTGGTATTGAACATTTTGGGAGAAGCGTCGACAAGGTAGACCACGAACTCCTTGCTCGATTCTCGAAGCTGCGAAGTAAAATCGAAAATATATTCTTCATTTCAATTTCTCCAAGTAAATCAAACGTAGCAGATTGAAGTAGAGAAAAATACTTGATTCAAAGAGTGGGAGAGATAATACCCGGAAGAATTCACTGTCGGAGTCATCCTCGTCTTTGAAGATGTCGTCTGGGTCCACGTCCATTGCATGCGAGAGAGAGAGAGAGAGAGAGTGAAGAGAGTGTTGGTTGGGTTTCTCTGGACACCCGCCTTATTTTCGAATTCAAGGGAAGCGTCCCGAGTACTCGATCACTCCTGCGCAGACCTTTGAAGCCCCTCTTTTATTTGAAAAAGTATAAGCAAACTTAGAAATGTAGTCCTTAAAAGTTCAGGAAATTACACACCTGTCCTTCCATGACATTTAAATTTCAACAATGCAACAACAACCCGTTAATAACTATTATGTAACAATCAGAATTAAAATACGACAAATGGAACAGAGTGAGTAAAATGCACACATTATATAGGCCTCATTTGTTAGTTTTTCTCTCCTTTTCTCTCTTGCCTTATTCTTCTCTCTAACTCATATGTCTCTTTATCCGCTCTCTATCTCTATCGCATCACTTCTCTCTTTCTCTTCTCTCTTCTCGGTCCTCCTCCTTCTCCTCTTCAGTCCGTTTCACTTGTCAATTTCTCTCTCATCTCTAATCTCTCTATCTCCTCCTCGGTCCAATAAAAAAAGAAAGAGTGGCAGCATCAACGAACTAGGAAGACGACGAGCTTGATCATGACTTCACTAATGGCATCAACGAACGAAGAAGGAGAGCAAGAGCGAGAGAGCGGCTAGGGGAGAGAGGTGACGCAACTAGGACATAGCACTGGAGAGAGGCGACTTGGAAGGGGGGGTAGCTAGGGTTTCAAAATGCTACCCCCATCGCACCATGGACATGGAGAAGGAAGGAGCTTTGTCTTTTATTGGAAAATCAAGCTTATAGTCCCTATAATATTGTAAAATCAATCCCAATATTAATATTTTTATTACATTATGTCAGATAAAGACGTTGGTGTTGTACTCAGTTTGTACCTATATTTGCTAGTAATTTTACCAAATAACTACAAAATATTGAAAATGTTTTTAATTTTTTTGGGTTTTACTCATTTTTGTACTTGCTTTTTGTAAGTATTTGACAGTGTTGTACTCGTTTTTGTTCCGATTTTGTACTTGCAATTTTACCAAATAATAAAAAATATCAAATAATTTTTAATTTTTTTTTGTCTTCTACTCATTTTTATGATCAATTTTTTTGTGTTGTTTTTGTTTTGTACACATTTTCTTATATGTAATACTGAGAACAATTTGTTCTCATTTTTTACTTATTTTCATATCTGCAATACTGAGAACAGTTTGTTTTCATTTTGTATTCATTTTTATACGAAGTTAAACTTTTTAGTGTGTGGATCAAATACGGACAAGTTTCTTAAGCTCGGATAAAAAATAGTCAAATTGAGATATTTATGAAATACCTTTTTTTCAGTGCTTCTATTTAAGAAATGATTTATAGTGTTTCTTTGTATTTTTATGTAATTGTCCCAAAAAATAAAATGTAGTATTGGAGATGCTAAATTAACTT
>CAODLS012502353.1:0-30063 GCA_948243855.1 Flueggea neowawraea
CAACTCGCACTTTTCAATTTTGGTAATTTTCAAAATTTTACGTCTAATCCTTTTTCACAAAATAATCCTTACATCCCCTTGTTGGATAGGTGCTCGACGACGGGTTCCCTATAAGATTCTCCTACTCCTGAAATGAACCCCCGAGCGCACTATTGGTCTAAGCAATCTCGGCTCCGACGTCGGTGCCAAGTACAAAAAGTAGATCCCTCCACACGACGTCAAGTTGGCTAAGTGTTGGGTCCCTATTTCCGAAGACACCATAATGTCCAACGACCAAAACACCAACTCTTTTTAGAAGCGGGTGGCTGCACTCTTCAACCACGAGATGGAGGCAAGCAAGCAACATTATGGGAAGACCACTAAAAATAGGTGGCAGACACTCAACAAAATTGTCACCTTATTTAACGGCATCTACAATAACGTTGTTTCGACTTATCATAGCGGTTGGAGCGACGACATGATTATGGAGCGAGCACGCGCTGTCTACTTGGTTGAGGCGAAAACCCATTTTCTCCACGATGACATTTGAAAATTTTTACGTGATCATGCGCAATGGAGGGAAGCATTGCCCATGGAGCCTATGGCTGGTCCAAAAAGACCCAAGGTGAACGCCCAATGCGCCTACACTAGCTTCGGCTCCTTCGATCTCAACGTCTCCAATCCTAGCGTCGAAGGAGAGCCAACCCAAGAGGCTCGCCCAATTGGCCGAGATAAAGCCAAATGGGAAGAGCCAAGAACCAAGCAAAAGGTGAAACGCAACGTGCATGGGAAAGGAAAGTCGACATCAAGCAACGCATCCGAAGTTGCGTCCATTTTGGACGACATGTTGTTCAAAAAAGAATTAAATCGTAAAGTTTTCGAAATAGCGGAAGCTAATAGAAAGAAAGAAAAAGAACAACGGCTCGAGATCGAACGAGAAAAAATGGAGTATCTCAAAGATCAACAGCTTAAGGAAGACATAGCAATGTTTGACAAAGATACGTCGAACATGACTCTCACGGCATGTCGTTTGCATGAATACGCTTGTAAAAAAAATTGTGAAAAATATGGATTGTAGTATTTTTAATTTAATGTAATATTTAATATTTTAATTTTAATGTAATCTTTTTATTTTATTTTAATCTAATTTTTAAATTTTATGTATTATTTTTATTTTAATGTAATATTTTTATTTTAACGAATTATTTTTATTTGAATGAACTATTTTTATTTTAATGAATTTGGGGTAGAAAGTATTAAATAAAATAGTAGATAAAAATTGAGATATTAAAATAAAATTGTATTTAGTAGAAAGTTGAGTAGGCGTCCTGCGGAACTCATAAAGTAGCCCATGAATTACGTATAAAAAAACTGATGGGCTAAAAATTAGAGACTTTAATAAAATAATAATAAAAGTATTAAACAGGCATCATATGGGATAACTTCATAAATCCTGAGTTACGAGTAGTTTAAGTGAAGAGAGCGACAAGGGAGAACTGCACTAGCATGAATATCGTTTGTACTTGTAACTGTTTACAGATTGAGTGAAGTATAAATAAATTGTTATTAATTAAACATATAAAAGTCTTTATTATTTTTTTTACAAAGTAAAAGAGGAAAAGGACAATCGATGATAACATATTTTTGTAGATCGTTGTCATATGAATTTTCATAAAAATATTTGAAAAATTATAATTGAGTTTGACACAATATTTTTATTAAAGTTAGTGAAAAAAAGCAGAATTAAGAGCCGATTTAGACTCATCTTCCCAAAAATATTTCTTCCAACGAGATCAAACTTAACGCAGAATAAGATTTATCTAAAACCCTTACTGCTAGACTAACAAGCTGGAATGTATATAAAAGTCTCTATGATTTGTTTTTCTTTTACATTCTAATTTAGTCCATTTTACTAACCACTTGTACAAGTGTGAAGAAAATAAATCTAGTAACGATATAAAATCCTAAATCTAGTAGTAAATAGATGTTCACATCAAATGCTGATGTTTGGGTTTGATAGGATTTGGCCACGTAGTAAGTTAGTGTTGCAAATGGTGCACTTGTGTCGCGTAATAAAGCCAAACCATATATCATCACTAAAGAAATTGTATTTTAATTTGAAACAGAGCTTCATGATAAGGAAGTAACTAGTCTTTGTTAATGTGACGACCGACTTCACCTCATTGGACCACCTAATCTCAGTTATTTTAGAATTTAAAGAGGCTCTTTTGGGAATTGTCTTTAGACTAAAAACACTTTCACTTTAGAGTTCTGTTAGAATTTAATTATTGTTGAATATCTTTTATGTAGCATAAGTTCAGTAAATAATAAGTCCAAGTCTTGAAATCAGTTGATAGTGTAATTTGTCAAATCCAGTCAAGCAAATATATATTTTTTTTGAAGAGAGTCAAGCAAATATATATTGAACCGTCCAACTGGTATTTAGTCCAGCCCTCAAACACTTACAAACACCACTTTTGTAGGATAATGTTGGGAATTAGCTTGATCAGTGTAGACCTTAAAATTAGAAGTCTAAATCAAGTTTGGAGACACTGGGATGTCACAGAGGTGTTGTCCGTTCCGAAACCGGCAGTTTCGGTTTGTGAAATACGAGAACTAGAACTAAACCGTGGTTTCTACAGTTTGATTCAGTTTTGGCTCGGTTCGATTCTGGTTTTGGTTTTAACCGATTTTGACAGGTTCAGCTGTAGGTTCTTTTTCGAAATTTTGTTTTTAATATGTTATTTTATCCCGTCAATTTTTTTTCAGTTTGTAAATTTTGTTATATATAATAATTAACTATATTACCAATAATACATTGTATTTCAAATATTTTTGTTAATAATTTTCAAACAAATTAATTATTCTACTAGTAATTACATCACATAATTTTAAACAAAATTAGAAAAAAAAAACTCATTAAATTTTATTAGATGCCTTCACTTGTGGAGGAGGAATACCGTGCTTACAATACCGAATTTAATTATACAATATAATTATACAACAATTAACAATACATGATAAATTAAAATATAAGTAAAAAAGGAAAAAACAAGAAACTTAAAATGATAAATTAAACTAGAAATTTTCTTAAAATGAATTTTAAAAATATCGGAACTAGAAACTTTTTCTCCCGCTCCCTCCTCATCTCTTTGTGTGGGAATTGGTTGAGTTTGACTCTCTTGAGTTCCAATATTTTCAACTTCAAAACTTTCAAAATTTTTATTTCCACCAAAATTTTCTATTACTCCAAAATAAATATGCAAATATTAATTAAATGTAATGAAATAACAAAATAACTAAATTAAACTATAGTAAAAAAGTAGAAGGAATTTGAAAAATGTAATTGCAAAAAATAACTTTAAAAAATATAGAAAACGTAATTACAATAATAAAATGTATAAATAATTAATAAGAGCAATTTATAGCAAAATGAATTTTTAAGAGAGTGAGAGTTTAGAAGAGATTGAGATTGAGAGAGAAGAAATTGTGTAAAATTTGCATGAATTGGGTGGGGGTATTTATAGAGTTGAAAAAATAAAAAAAAAACAAAAAAAGGAAAAAAAAAAAGAAAATAACAGTTAGAACAGCCGATTCAAACCACCGGTTGAACCGGCAGTTCAAATCTCCGGTTCAAACCGCCGGTTCGACGGTTTCTAAAATGGTGGAACCGAAATTTAAACCGTAACCCTCCAGTTTTAATCGGCCGATTTTCGCTTCCAGTTCAGTTCTGGTTTTTACCGGTCCGATTTCGATTCGATTTATCGATTTCAGTTCTAATTTTACAACTCTAGAGATGAGGAATCGAAGACTTTATAAGAGCCAAATATGTGATCCCCCATGACCCCCACAATAAATCTCATTTAAGTGACAGCATGTCTATGAAAACACGATCAAAAAGCCAAGTACATAGCATTCGTTGCAACATCATGGTCCTCACTAGGTCACAGGCTAGAACCAGTTCCTAACAGGAGGAAGCTCAAAACATCGCCAACCCTACCCCCTAACTGCTCCTAGGTGTCGCCAAGCCCATGCATTAAGGGACGAATGTTGTTGAATCAAAGATGGTTCCCATCCACTTATCCTTTTAATATTGAACAAAATCTCAGTAATAACAGGGAATTTACTCCAAGTGATTTTATACACTAAAAGGACTGCTCAAAGAGTGAAGACGACGTGTCACTCTACTTTTGGAAAGCCTATATACTTAGTTGACTCGCGAATCAGAGAAAACACGCTTCGCACCAGTCTTGAAGTCAAATTGGCTAATTGAAGTTGGGGGGCGTTCGTGTGAGTGAAATGGGGCAGAACGAAAATGTCTTAGTTGGTTCGGGTGTTAGGGGTCGTTTTTGTTAAGGCTTCACTTAGCAAACTTCCATTTTGATCCTTAGTTTGATTTTCCTTTCATTTCAACTCCTTTTTTGATATTTTTTCATTCTTTTCATTTTTTTTCACCACCTACAAGTCTAAATGCACAGATAAGTTTAACTCATCTAGAAATTAAATAAAAATCGTTACCTTATTAGATTTTAAATTAGGCTTATCACCATCTATTGGATCCAATTATAAGTTAAGCACACTGGTCTTGACATCATTAATAAACAAATAAATGGAAAAAAATAAGGTTGAAAATAACTTTTCCTTTGCACATGTGCACATAACTCGACTTTAATGGAAAATTGTTGCTGGTCCTAAAATCTCACTTTAATGTATATCTACAATGGCTGGAGGTGCCAAATAAATATATTAAAATAACAGATAATTTTGTAAAAGAATATATAAGATAATTTAATTCCAATCATCAAACAAATTTAGTTCAAAATAGACAGGAGGAATTCAATCCCAAATATGCCTAAACTCAACTACATGCCCCTATTTTAGCAAAGGAAAATGAATCATCTTGGCTTAAGCAAAAGGAGAGAAAAAAAAAAAAGAAAGGAAAATCAAACATATAGATGGTCATGTTTATTTTCAGATTATTGATATGATATATTATATAGTCAAGTGCATCAGAAATCAAAATAACATATCACTCTCTTTATTTTTCTATATATAATTTTATTAATTTATAAATTATTTACCATCTATCACTCATAAGCGTTATGCCCACAACAACATTGAAAAGGTCAAGTATTTGGAAGTTGATGTGTAAGCTCGTTTTATATGCTGAGTGACTTTTGTACAAGCTTCTTGAAAGACTCTAAAGCAGAGGCATTCTTTTCTGAAGACCACCATGCCACGTTAGAAGGTGAAATATTTATGGATTCTCATGCAATAATCAGCATCAATATGGGACCAACCCAAACCCTACAAAACATATGCTTTGTCTTCCTTTTTCTATAAAACAAAGTGTCAAAGCAAAAACGACCCAATTCCTCCTACACATTGTTCATTCCTTGAAACCTCTATTTCCTGTGTTGGTATCTTTGTGTGATTCTTCAGCCTTCATGGAATGGGTTACTATTATAATGTTGAATAATTGAAGCTTTGGTTTCATACTACACATTCTTAGTCAGTCCGCATGATCATTACTTCTTAATTGCCGATTTTATTGCATTTCTAACTTTGCGGTATTGCTAAGATTCAACGAGCCAATAATAAAAATATGACCCAAGAATCCACTACTAATCTTTTCAATCAAGTTTTTTTTTTGAACTGAATCTTTTCAATCAAGTTGATTCAAAAAAAAAGCAACATGTTAATCTATGCTCGTAATCGACGTTATCCACTACATAAAGGTCTAATTTTATCAAATGTAAAATGATCACTTGACAAAACAACGTCACAGATAAGTGAACAATCAGTTCTTTTGGGTAGAATTTTTTTCAGCTTATTATTATTTTTATTCAAAATGCTTTTAAACATTTTGCATTTTTACCTAGAGTTAAAATTTATAGAAAAGTTACTTATTCTTGAAACCATCATCACTTGTATGTTCATTTAACAATCCGTCAAATTCTTATGTACAATGCATACATGATGTTAACATTAGGCGTAAATTCTTATATATAAATGGAGAAATATGTCAAACAATGTAACAAAAATGTTCTACATAAAATAATAATAAATTACAATTCCTTTTTTCTGAAATGGAGATCTACAAAGCAAACAAACCCATAAAATCAAGACTGGATTTTCACAAGCCTTAAGGCATAGCCGACATCGATAGGTTCGAAGGCCTCGGAACAAAATCCATAAAAGTCTGTTTGAATTGTAAAATTAGAATTTAATTAAAATTTTAATATTTAAATAACATATAGAATTATAATTAAATTAGAATTAAAATATAATTAAAATTAGAATTAATTATTTAAATAATTATTTAATATAGATTAAATATTTAAATATTTAATATGAATTTAATATTAAATAATTAAAAAAATAGAGGGAGAAAGAGAGAGAGAAGGAGGAATAGGGGAGCTAAGAATTAGAGTATGTCTTATTACAATTCCTAAAAGTTGGGCATGAAATTAGAATTACAAATTATGTTGTTTAACCAAACAATATAATTGGAATTGGTTGAGCCCAATTCCACAATTTATGGTTTCATTCCTAGACAGCATAAACAAGCCCTAAGAGTTAATTACACAGAATGTTATAATTAAAATTCAAATTTTGAAAAAACTACTCATAATTTGGTAATTACTTGAATGACACATTTTTAAATTAAAGTTTTCTGTATGCTGTTTTTTTAATTTTGATTTTTAAAAATATTAGATTCAGTTAGATAAAAACTCAATTACTCTCCTCATTTTCTCACCTTTTTTTCTCTTTCTGTTCTCTCTCTATGTATGTTCTCTCATCTCTTCCTCTCTCCTCGCCCTTCTCATCTATTGTCTGTTCTCTTCTCTCTCTCCTCTCTTCCTTTGTCGCTCTCTCTTTTTCTCCCTCTTCACCCCTCTCGTCTTCTCTCTCCTATCTTCCTCTATCGATCTATTCCTCACCGCCTCATCGTTGGTGAGGAACTATTACCGTTAACGTATTAACGATTTGATCAAATGAGACATAACAACTAAAACGAGGTCTCAAAAGTCAAACTCTGTCAATTCGTTTAGTCAAATCAAGAGCATCAGCCATGTGTGCCAACCTTGGTTGCATCATTGTCGCCGTCGATGGCAGCGAATAGAGCATGTTCACCTTGAGATGGGCGTTAGACAACCTCAAGCTCTGATCTCCTCCACCGGATTCCAATGAACAACCTGGTTCTTTCATCATCCTTCACATTCAATCTCCACCTTCTGTCGTCGTCGGCCTCAATCCTAGTTAAATTCCCTTCGATGGACCTAGTATGTTCGGACACCTGTTTTTTAATCAATTTCTTCTTCTTTTGTTTGATTTTAGTTTGAATTCAATAATGTTGGTGAATGGTGATTGAAGCTGATTTGGAGGTGACGACGTTTACGGCGGCGATTGAGGCGCACCAGAGGAGGATTACGAAAGCGATTATTGACAACGCTCTGTAGATTTGTAGGAGGCAGCAGCTATGAGGTGACGACGATGCTAACCCTAGCGCCTTTCTATTCTGATTTTCTTCAAAATTACATCAACAATCCTTCACAAGTTTGACAGAAACTACAAAACCAGCTAGGGTTTGCTTTATTTGTGCAGATCAATGAGAAGTGGCAGAAACCGTATTTTGTTGAGAAGGCGACGTCGATTTCACTTGCCAACCCTAGCCGTTGTATTTTTACATTTAGGTTCTTAGCTTTGGTAAATATTGTAAAATAATGATTTATTTTGTAAAAAAATAACTTTGTACATTTTTAAATATCTTTTTATATATCTACCTTTGTAGACTATAACATATACTTTTAAAGACTATTATAGATTTTTTTACATCAAATAAATAATTATTAAATAAATTAAATTTATAAATATTGTGTACATTAAATACATATATATACAAAAAATTCAGTTTAATTTTTTTAAAAATATTATACCAAAAATTTATTAAATCAATTTTTTTATAAAAACATTTATAAACTTTTTTTTAAACAGTTTTATAGATCTTTGAAGACTATTATAGACTTTTTAAAAAATAAAAAAAATTGGTTGAAAATTATTTTTTTGCAAAAAAAATCAATTTTTTCAAAAAATATCGTGATTCCTCACGAAAACATCTTTAAGATTGTGTTTATTTTTTCTGACATTTTTTATAGTTAAAAACTTGAATGGAATTTTTAAAATTTAATATTTATTTTTCTAATAAAAGAGTGATTTTCCCAATCTATAACTCGTTTGGGCAAGAATTAGCTCCTGATAGTCCAGGCCAAAATCTTGATCTCACCACAGAATGAGAAAACACTGCTATTTTAACTCCTTTTGGCACTAATCCTAATAGTTATCCTGGAAACCTCAGCCAATCCTAATATCGAACTTTCTGCTACCATCATTCCATCAGGATGTAACTGAAGTCCACATCATTTGCAAGTTACATTTTATCTAATCCATATATATCCACGTAATAAACCTGATCAAGGAACTCATATCCAGTTAATCGCTTGAGGGAAAAGCATATCATCATCACTCTTCTATAATGAAGAGATTTCCGGTTGGGAGAGTTCCATCATTACCTGACAAGATTTTAAAGTAATCTCAATACACTCGTTCGCCGACTATATTAAACTAAACAAAAAAAAATTAAAGCTTTTCGGCCTGATGCAGAACCCAAAATTTACTCGATCATCAAGAAACTTATCCTGGAATCAATGTATGTATTCATTGAAACCTTCAGCTCCTAATAAAATCAGGCTGATTGGTAACTGATCTCACCCATGCCCATTTGGGGTCCTTCACGTCTACTTCATTCTTAGCCACCGCAACCTCTTTGAGCGGGATATATGCATAGTAGCCATTAATGGGACCAGGGACGAATCCGGTGTATCCTGTCATGACACCATGACTTGCAGAGTGTGCTAGAAGGGTACAATACAGGTTATCAGTCGCATTCGCCGGTACTGCACGTATCATGTATGTTGGATCTATGTATTTCACTGTGAATAACTCGTTTGGGTGATCTCTTTGCCACCATTTATTAAGCTCTGATTTCAGCCAGGAACCAACATCTAAGAAGACTAGATTGCCCGATTCATCTCTCTCTTGTTTCTGCTCATCTGTTCTTGGGATCATATCCTGTCCTGCACCCTCAGCAACAACTATTACAGCATGCCCTTTTTCTTTCAACCGCTTATCAAGAAAGTCGAACAACCCTCCTTTCCCTTCCAAGAAAAATTCAGATTCAGGAATCAAACAGCAGTCCACATCGCGGCTGCTCAATGTAGCATGGAGGGCTATATGGCCTGTGCTCTGACCCATTAACTTCACCAAGCCAATACCATTAACTGCACTTATCGCCTCCACATGAGCCGCGTTGATGGTTTGCTGAGCCTTTTCCACAGCTGTTTGGAATCCAAAGGATTTGTCAATAATGCCGATATCATTATCAACTGTTTTTTGGAATTCCAATAACCCCAACATTCAGCTTTCGTCGGCAAACTTCATCAAATATCTTCACAGCACCACGCATTGTCCCATCTCCACCAATGATATAAACCTTGATGACAAGCAAAAGGAAATGAACCAAGCAATACTACGAGGTATAAGCAAACTTCAAGTGACTAAAAACCATCCAAATTGATCTCCAAAGCACATGTAATAACAGTCAAAAGTTCCAAATAGTGGCCACAGACCAGATGGTCTGTTAACCAAAAAATACAAAGTTCTACAAGACCATCAGGTATACCTCCGAAACCCTATGCAGGGGCCAATCACTCATCAATAACCCACCTTTTAGTTAGAATGTATACTAGTCTAACCAGCTGGACTAACGATTTTCATCAAGTGACATCTGAAGGTCTGAAAGGATTTTCAAAGACCGAACAAAATTGATTGTCAGGAGGATTAAATTGGCTCTAAAGTAAAATTATTGTCTTATGAGTTTATTATTTTTTTGATAACTTGATGAGTTTATTATTGTCTTATGAGTTTATAAAATACTCAATCCCACACTAAAAAATGCAGTACAATGTTCAGCTATCAGAATTCCTCCAAATTAAAATCAATACTCTGTTTTTCCCCATGAATATAACTCGTTTTCAAGATTACTAATCTTACTTGAAAAAGTTTGAGATTAATCCTAAAGAAAATCAGTAAAAAAAAAAAACCGAAGCAAAAACATGCACCAGCACTTTTCTAAACGCAAGTGTAAACACAAGCAAACCATATGAACCTGTAAATTACACTACCTTGAAGAGTATATATATGAACGCTATATAAGTAAGGTAGGCTGAGGTTTGAGATCCGCAGTCTAAATCTAACCGAAGTACAATCTCGGCAGAACAGAATTAACAGTTGAAATAAAATAAAATAAAATAAGAAACCTGATTGAAGCCGTGATGTTGAATGACATCAACAATCTTATGAAGATCAAAGCCACCCCTTGAGGTCTCAAGAGCAGTTCCACCGCTCCGGTGCCAGTCATCGACAAGCTTAGGAGTCAACTGAATTGGGTCTCTGGAACAAAACCCTCTGTAGTCTGTACCCAGCAGTCACGCCGCATATGTGATGCACTCCATACAGCTCCCACAGCCCCACCACCAGCTCTCTTATCACCGTGTTCATCCCCGGACACAGTCCCCCTCATGTCACTATAGCCGCTCTCACACTGCTGGGGTCAAAGTATATTTGCTTACGCGGCCCTGCTCTGTAGTATGCCACTTCGGGTGAGAAAGAAAGGGATGTTCAAGAGAGGTCGAAGATGATGTGGCGGAGGACGACGTCGTTTTGGGAGAGGTAGAAGCCTTCTGTTGGGTGGAAGTATGGATTTGTCTCGACAGGGTTGAAGTGGGTTTTGAGGCCTGGAATATAGTCAGTCAAGTGAGGGACTTGTTGGAGATTTACCAAAGAGGATGGTGGGCTCTTTGTTGTGGTGGGTTCGTTGGTTTCTGGTAATGAAACCGCCATGCTTGAGTTCGTTCGATGTTTGGTGAATAGTGAATAGTGATGAGTTCCTAGAAGGGATTGGAAAGAAAAGAGGCAGAATGAAGGTAGAGTTTGAGGAGGATCATGGAGTCAAAGAACACGAAGACGTCGGGAGGTGTTGACACCTGGCTCTACAATACAACTTGGCCGTTGGCTTTAATCAACCAAAACTATTGCGCATTTGCTAAAGCAGAGTGAGAATCTAACGGTTTTTAGAGCATCTCAAATATTTTAATTTATTTTAATGACTATAATATTAATAATTTAATTATTATATTAATAATTTATTAATTTTTAATTCATTAAATTATTTATTTTTAATACATTAATTTTTTACTGAAATTTATAATCATTTTACTTATTATTTTATTTATTTATAATATTTTATAATAAAAAAATATTTATTTAATATAAATATTTTGTAAATTAATATTTAAATTAAAAATATTATTTTAAAAATTATAATATATAATATTTATTTTTAATTATTATTTAATTAAATATTTAAAATAATTATTTTAGTAGAATAAAATTTAATGGTTGGTTGAATAAATATTTAAAATATAATTTAACTCAAAAATTAAAAATTAAGCATTGAAAATACAATTTTATTAAATAAAAAATTATAATAATATCTAAATATTAATAACAAAATATTAAAAATATTATGTTATAATTAATGCTAAAAAGAACATAAAATTAGAATAGTGAATGAAAAGAGTAGAAAATAATCTCATATTTATGAGAAAAAATAGCCGTTGAAAAACTGTGCTAATATTTTTTTTTACAATTCAGAATTGTCAACTGTAGCTGCCTTGCATATAACCGCTGTTCACTTAGCAGCCTTCCCATTACTATTAGTGCAGGGCAAAAACCCTTCACTAGTGATGCTCTTAGTCTTAACTCTTATCATGTCACTAAAATTTTAGAAAAGTTTATCATATTCTTATTGCTTCTGTTGTGTGAAACTTTTTATAATAGTCTTTTCTGTGTATGCTCGTTGTAATTAATATGTTATTAAAAGTTTTTATTTATAATTTAATTATTTTTAATATATATATATATATATAATGTTACATTTTGGTAATAAAAGTATGTAATATTAAACTTAATTGAATATGTTTAATTTTTTTGATAAGTTAAATTTTTTTAATACGTTACATATAAGTACAATTTTTAAGTGTAAAATTAAATATTACTACCATGAATATTCATAATAAAAAAGATATACTACAATATGAAAATATTTAGATAGTAGTTTATCTTAATCATAATTATTTAACTTAAATTTATTGATAAAAAATAGTTATGCTAATAGAGATAAATATTTTTAGTGTCAGATATTGTTAAACACGAATAGAGATAAATATTTATCTAAACAAATACTTATCTGAATAATTTTAAATCTAATATCTAAGATATTAATTAGTTATGCTAATAGCGATAAATATTTTTTGTGTCAAATATTGTTAGTAATTTAGAATTGAAAAAAAAAGATAAAAATGTACAAAAATATTTTCTTAAATCTTGACATTTATAAATGTTATGATATTCCTAATCAAAAATCTTGTCAATTAATTTATAAAGTGTAGATTCTAGCAATCACAAACCTGACGGGAATATGGAATGTATCTGCAACCCAAGAACCATAAAAAATGATCTCTACCACGATAACCTAGCGTGTGCAAAGAAGAATAATCTCTCTTTCTTCTACTCTAAGGTCGACGATACACTAGGAGAGGAGAGAGAGAGTTTCTATTTTTACGATGGATTCTATTTTTATGTTCGGAGGTGATAGGTTGTCAAACCATCAAAATAAAATTAATCTGCTCGAGAACACTAAAAATGAAGTAAAGCAGTGAGTAGGGCCAATCCACAGAGACCGATGGAATTTGTTTAATTGCAGAAACAAAATTAAAATGAAATTGTTGTAAATGTAGTTGAAAACCGTAACTGAAAGCAGAAAGAAATAGAAATTTACAGCAGAAAATAAAACAACAGCAATAAAAGTAAGTTAAATTCAATAATGATAAATGTCTAGTTAAGGTACTTCTCTGTTCAATCCAATCAGTTGATCACGGACACAAAATATCAGTACAAAACATTCGAATAGACAGAGTTATAGTTAACAATGATGCACTCAATTAACCAATCTCTTCTTACCTGATCGATAGCTCTGGGACACCCTACAGACTATTTCTCTAACCACTAGACAACATTCGGGATGCCCTAACAGGGTTTAATCTTTGACAGCAGTACGAGTCAAAGATACCCCTATCTTAGTTAGTGAAACCAGCATTTAAACCAGATTATTCAATTCCATAACAATGAACAATGTCCAACACATAAATTCACGTTATTTGTTACTTGTATTAGGATTAATGTGACACACTATCAATCCTAAAAAATGATATATTGTTCATCCAATCACACAATTGGCCATATCATGCAATCAACATAAGCAATAATAAAAGAACTAAAGCAAAAAAATTGAATAAATATTCAAAATATTTTATAACAATTAAAACAAAAGTCTCACAACATTAATGGATTGGATTTTGAAATACCTTAACTAGAAAGGTGTTTAGTTACACATGTTAGAGGAAAGAAAACCAAACTTGAAAGAGAGTGGCAGTTGTCCTTGCTTGTGCGCGAATGAGAGAATGAGGGAGGAGGGAGAGAGCCTCAGTTTAAATATAACTCCTAATTAGAAAAACTTAGAATCTTTCAAAAATAGCTAATAATAATAATAACAAAGCTAATTGTTTTGATCCAATAGAAACACTAAGTTAGAGGCCTTCAAAACACATCCAAAACATGGCCCAATAGTGTGGCGCACGGCCCAATACACATGGTCAAACTTGGTCAATGCACGTCAACTTTGGCGTGGCCACACAGAAATACAGTTTTCGACTGAAACACACAGAAACAGCTCCAGATCTTCATGTTTCACCAATACTCCACCTAAAATACCAAAGAAGTATAAAAATATAAAAATACACGAATAATAACCATTTACAATGCAAAACAAACATAAAATGCAACATAAAATATGCCTAAAATGCAACTTATAAGGAGTCCAACTATTTTTTCACTTATTGTCTTATTTTTTTATCTTAATTTTTATTTAGATTTAAATTATTCTTTTAGTTGTTTATTTCACCTTAACTTTTTTGTTTCTATATGCTCTTTTTAATATCCAAAAAAAATGACAACTGAAAAAACACCAAATTAAAAACGAAATAAAAATTGTATGCATGGAATCGTACGGGAGAGAGTTCAGGACAAAAAAATATTGTAAACAAATGAAAACGAAAATAGAAAACTATTTGAAAACCAAATAAAAAAATGAAAAGCTAAATTGAAAGCCAGTCTATGTTTGAAAAACCAACAAGAAACTTTTAAAAAACTAAAAGACAACCAAAAAATAGAAAACATAAAAACTATATATTTTTATGAATTGCAATTTTTTTGTGTGTTTTCTAACCTATTTTATTTTTAATTTTATTTGGTTTATTTTTAGTATTAAATAGTTCTTTTAATTGTGTTTCGTTATATTGCCTTTTGTTGTTTTTTAATATCTAATAAAACGACAACAAGAAAAAAGTTACAAAAAAAGTTGAATAAAAAATTTTAATCACGAAGCACGAAAATAATATTGTATACAAATGAAAGCCAAAAAAGTAACACCAATAGAAAACTAAAAAAAAAAAGAAAAACTAAAAACAAAAAATGGAGTGTTATCTTGGGTTTTTCCATATGAATAAAAGTTTTTGCGGGTTTTAGAGTGGATAGTGTAGTTTTTTCTATTCTAATTCGGATTTTACCCATAATCCATCATAACATATCCATTTTTTGACATACCAAAAAGAGATGGCCATACATGAACAATGTCCTAAGTTCAAGGCAGCTTGACTATTCGGTAATTTTAGATATGCCTATCACACAACTATGAATAGTCAGTAACCAAGAGGAGTTGGTTGAGGTAGCAACTCAACCCTTTAAGGTTCGATTGGGTATACCCTCCAGATTGAATTATAGGGAAGTCATTTCTCTTGGCCAGGGGTTGGCTACTACCCGGAGCCCGTAATAGTTTGGCGGATGGGCTTAAAGGCACCCCAACCCAGGAAACCGATGGCTCCGGTCTTGGATCGGAAAAAAACTATGAATAGTCAGTCCTTCACTACTTATTTGCAAGGTAAATGGTCTATTTTCTTATCAAAAATCAAATTTATTGAATTAAACATCATACATGAACACAAAATATTTAAATTATGGGCAAAAATTTAATGTCCATGATTTTAGAATGATATTCTTTTTTTATATAGGCTATATATTTTTTTTAAAAAAAGGTAAAGAGGTGGACGAAAGTCTAAGTCAATTATTTTTATCATCTACCTCCATCAAGATTCGAATTAAAAACGTCAAACTATAAATATTACTTGATTACCACTAAGCACAACCCATTGAGACTATTATATAGGCTATATAAAAAACAATATCATTCTAAAATCATGGACATTAAATTTAATATAGAAAGTGATTAAGAGAGAACATGTCTTACTACATAGTTAAATTTTTGCTTGAACTATTAATTGACTATCGGCACTGTCAAAAGAAAAAAAAATTGTATTTGTCACTTGACCTTTTTAATCTTAAAGTACATTGGCTTTGCACCTTCCAATCTTGATGGTCTCGTCTCATTTGAGCTTGACACTACATCCTACCTAAAACTCCTTAGTTATTAGGTTATATATAGGTTATCATCATTTAGGACATTCGCAATACGAATATCTATTTTGATTAAAATCTTTCTCTTTATTATTATATTTTTTTTATACTCAATCATAAAAATCACAATCACTTTACTCCTCATTTAATTAATTTATTATATATAATTTACAATAAATATATTTATTTAATATATTAATTTTATATTTTTATATAAAATAAATTATATTTTCAAAATTATATTTTAAATTATTTTGAATAAATTATTTATGCAAAATTTGTTAAAATAATATTTTATATAAAATACATTAAAAATATAAAAATAAAAATAAATGAAATTACATTGAAAATAATGCAATTCATTAACTTAAAATACATAACTTGATGATATAAAATCTTAAAATATATTAACTATAATAAATACCCTAGATTAAAAATAAAATACAACACCCTAAACTACATTAATTCATGCTATGTTTTTTTTTGATAATATCACAATTTTTTTTGTGTATTTCAAGTTGTTCGGAGTCATGGTCGAAGTATTCCTCAACAATAAATCAAATTCGGTTAGTTGATTTATCTCTTATCCAACTTGTATTTTGGATTCTATCTTTTCTCATCATTCATTCCACTTTGGGTCCAAAACATGGGCGGTGCTTTCTCCACTGTCATTCGCTTTCCCTTTCCTCTTCGACTTACCTTTTTTCCTTAGCTGCTTTTTAGCCGATTGGACGCACTTCAACTTCATCTGCCTCGACTCCCACACTTGTATCGGCATTGGAAGAACTTGTATATGCACCACTTTCATTATTTTTGGTCCTTTTGTATGACATAGACAAAGGTATCACCGACTATCACATCTGCCTCGACTCCCACAGTTGTATCGTGCGCTAAATATTTTCTTCGACTTTGATAGTACAGTTCACGAGCATGTTGTTTTATTTGGTCGTCGCTCCAACCGCTTCGATTCTCATCCAACAATCGCTTGTAGAATTGGTTAAATTTGTTAACATGTGGAAACAACCAATACCAATGTTGCTTGACGCTTGCAAGTATTCTTTCAGGACCAGATTTTTTTTATGCATGTTGAAATAATTACAAATCCTTCTCCAAAATGCTTTTTGTCTTTGCCCGTTTTCGACAACACTATCGTTTGAAATAGTACTCCAGGCTTTCACGAACATTCGATAGTCCTTTGATGTCCACAATTGACGTTTTTCGCCCCCATCTACATTGATCGGTTCATTCAAATTGAAATTCTCAATTCGTGGTTGAAAAAATATTGAGGGGGTTTGAGAATCAGACAATGAACATGGATCTGATGCGTTTGAAGTGCGAAATGCCACATCTAATGGTGGACTAATTGACAAATTTGGTGGAAAGTAAGGGTAAGTAAAATTTTTAGAATTTTGATTGTAAAATTCAGTGGATGGAAAAAGGGTTATGATGACAAATTGCATGCATTTTGAGAATTTTAGGATTATGAAAAATTTTATGGATATAATGGGCATGGTAGGTTTGGAGAATTTTAGAAATTAGGTGGAAAAAAACCATATGGATGGTTTCGAGAATTTGATGTATTGTTTGGATTAGGATTTTGGAAAAAAATGATCATGGTTTGGATCCATTTGACAAAAGAAGAGGGAGAATTGTAATTGAGATTGTGTGTGTTTGATAGGAGAAGAGAGAAAAATATAATTGAAATTGTGTGTAAAAAAATAAAATGGAGATTGTGAGTATTTATGGATGAAATTGAAAGAACAAAAAAAAAATAGTCCCTAAAAAAATTTAAAAAAATCGAAGGGACTGTTTGTTTTTAACAAAAAAAAGAAAGACAGCAACAGTCAAATGACCATTGCTTAAAAAAAAAGGTGCAAAGCTGTCCAAGACGCGGAACATGCAGTTGTTCCAAATGGTGCCATAATGGAAAGTGGATGACATGCGGGCTCAATATCCTTAAGCCTGCATTGTGAATACCCTTATATACCTTTCACTTGACATGGCCAAAGTGAGCCGAAACAGTTGAACTGGACCGGAATCAACCCGAAATTGTGAACCGCAGAGTAAAAATCGGCGATTCACGGACTAGTTTTGGTTCAAGAGTAGTGAAAATCGTCGGTTCAAACCAGCGGTTCAACCTTTATAAACCAATGGTTATCCTTTTAAACCAGTAGTTTAACCATTTTAAACTAACAATTTTAACCAAAACCAAAAGTTCAATCTTTTTTAAACCAGTGGTTTTAAAAATATTTACAAAATAAAAAAAATCGATTTGAACCAGGCCAAACCAAAATCAAAACCGCTGACCAAACTGAATCAAATTGTTGACCAAATCGGTAAACCCAAAATCGAACCGAAATTGACCCGGGACCACTCAAACATTGGAACCACGGTCCAATTCAAGTTCAACCCCTTGTTGTATCTGAACCGACGGTTCACGAACCAAAACTGCCGATTCGTGAACTGTGGCCATGTCTACCTTTCACTTCTCAAAGAACTCTTCAATGTAGGATTCTTCTTTATTCTTCTTTATATTTCTTTATTCATATTTACGTACTCAACCATCCATTAATAAAAGATATCATTGGAATAATATATTCTCTATAACTAATAATATTTAAAACTGTTAAAAAAATAATTTTAGCACATAATTAAACCATAATTATGCCACACTTTGTACGGAAATCTAACAAACATGTGTAAACATTGATTCTACAGTAGACATCTTTCTTAATACAACAACATTGTATATAGTTGAATGCGGATGAGGCATGAATCCATGCGCATTAATAGAAAAAAAATACAAAATAATAGTAGTGTATTATAAAACACCTATTTTTCAAAAAAAAAACCTTTCCAGTGTAGTGTTGGTTGCGAGAATCTGAGCTGGGAGGCTTAGAAGTTGTATTGCTGCATGAAGGAAGTTAATTAGAAGAAGAAATGTATTGATGATATGATGAGTGTAAACAAAAGAAAGGGCCTGCCTGACTCCCCTCATGCCAACTACCAAAGTTTGCCACCAAATCTTGACAAACTTTCTAGATGGCATTCAGGGAGCCAGGCAGCTCTCACTATTTATCAATCACCCTCCACTTCCATTCCCATTAACATCACTCCTCAAATTCTATATATAAACGTAAAATCTTGTATTACTAAAGTAATTAATCATGTTTCGCCATTCAAACTTATCTGAGACACATTGTAAGAACTGATGGAAGTGGGTTGAGAAAAGCTTTCAGCTGGAATTAAATAGGTGTTGTATAGAAGACGATTCGAGGAGAATAAAATTATTGCATTATAATATTTAGTTAGGAGAGGAAAAAGCGATAGAGAAAGACAAATTACAGAGATGACCTCCGTATTAATATATCATCTTTCTTTAGTTCCAACGAATAGTTCAACATATAGAGCCAAAGCTGCCTGCTGGGTTTTACGGCTACATTCTTTTGGATTTTCTCCTTCCTGTAGCTGTTATGCTAATTCTCTTCTCTTCCCTACCACACAAAACTACTCTCAACCATTTCTTTTATTAAAAGACACATTCATGTGAATGAAGAAATTTCTTTTTAATTTCGTTGACACCATACCTCAACAACTCTAAGTGATATTTCAACTTTAAGCTCTCAGCTCATCTCTCTTAATCCCAAACTTCTTTACTATTAATACCAAGTGTTTGTTTCACCTCTAAGAAATTCTGTAGACTCCAATAAGTGGGGGTTGCAAAATTCTTCGTGTGTAATTTCATTTAGTCAATAAATATTCAAAGCTCTAAGTTTTTCTACAACAAATGAACACTTGCAAAAGCTCCAAGCTTTTCACTAACAAATGAGCAATTGTAATACATGAGCTGAAATCAATATTTATATAACACCTTTTCAGTTTTGAACAGCTCGCTAACCCAAGATTTGCTTCGTTTTTTCATTTTTCTTTTTCTGATCAAGACTAACTTAAGATTAGCTAAACATTTCTTTTTTGATATTTCATTTTAACCCACCAATGATTGAACACACAACCTCTTGGCGTTGGAATTAACTTCGGTGTCAATGAGTTACAAGTCTATTGGTAACTAAACATAATTATCTACCGTTGAGTCACGTTTTTTTTAGCTGGAAGTGTCATTGATTTTTTTTTTCCAAACGAGTCATGGACTTTGTAAGAAGTTTTCTGATAAAAATGATGGATTCAAAATTACGACACCTCTTGAGTGAATCCTTTTGCTTTTTCTTTGGTAATTAATTAAAATTAAGTAGGACTTGTACTTCAAAAGGATGGAAACTTATATGTTGTCTTTTAACATATATCTCTAACGATTTTCAAAATTACATTCTGTTAGACACACTTAATGAGTTTGGACGCATGTCGTGCTCGGGCCGCACCGTCAACTGCGAGCATTAAATGTAGGATTCGGGCATTTAATACGCTCAGATGAAGATAGAAGGACCAATGAGACCTTTTGTGCAAGAAGGGAAAACAAGCATGCGAGAATGATTTCCCTAGAACAACTGAAAGGGACAAAGGTTCAACCTCGGGCAATGACACCCGAGTGGGAGTTACTTCATTTGGGTAACCTCGGGCAATGACACACGAGTGGGAGTTACTTCATTCGAGTAGTTCAGTCTGAGAAAGTAGAAATATCTATGACTTGAACATTTATGATTACATGGAAGTTGCTAGTTCCTATGACTTGGGCAGTTACCACTACATGGAAATTGCTAGTTTCCATGACTTGGGCGGTTACCATACACGAAAGTTGATAACGCAGAGGATTGCCAGTTGGTGGAAGTTATGCAATGTGGATGTTAGGCATGTAAGTGGCAGTTTTGCATGAAGAACGTGGAGCAAGAACTTCGAAGATAACCGCTGGAAAGCGTTTGTATAAATAGGCAAAGCAGGGGAAGGGCAAAGGACACATCACAGACCATACTCTTGCAATTTTGTTTCTTGCATTTGTTTTTCTTTCAGTTCATTGTTACTTCCAAGTTCATCTGTTTACTGGACAGTTATGGTGGATTTCAACAATTCCCATGCTGAACAAGTGAGCATTTAGAACTTTGCATTTTAATTAATGTCATTTAAGTTTCTTTTCTCGCTTTCATTTATGTGCCTTCTTTCATCCTTTCATTTAGATTTCAAACATTTACTTCTTGCAAGTAGCTCTTGGTTACTTTAAATTTCGGTTACTTTGCTTTCTTTTACATTCCTCGTATTCAAAGTCTTAGGCTGCTAGGCATTTTCGAGCCCTTTAGTCGAATTTACGCGGTCACTTCACTTTTTCTCGGTTACTCTAACACTTGACGTGTCCCACTCGAGTACACATATCCAAGCATTCTCTCCTCGATCACGAATTGCCCCCAACACATTCTTAACTTGCTGGTTAAGGAAAAATTTAGGAAAAACACATTTTTTATGTATTATTCCTTTCGTCTCATAATTTCAGTCCATTTTGTAAATACATATATATTAAAGAAGCAAATCAATTTTAGTTTTCTTTCCTAAAATACTCTTTATTCTTTTATTCATTTGCATTAAATGTACTCTTATTATAGGTTCATTTTAAAAATATAGAACAAAATTTGATGTATTTATTAGAGAATAATATATAAATTTTATTCTAAAAGTACATCTAAATACATAGAAAGCGAATTGCATTTTGGGACAGTTACTCTAACACTTAACATGTCCCACTCGAGTACACATGTTTGAGCATTCTCCCATCGAGCATGAATTGCCCCCAACAGATTTTTGGCAACCACACTTGGAGCTATTCGTGAGGAATGGCATGACGAGTCACTCGAAGTGCGAATTTGTAGCCGCAGGCTGAAGAGGACCAAGGACAGGAGATGACATCCCCTTAACCTTTGTTCACTCCGATGGAGCCTGAGACTCCCTTGTCCGATTCTGGAGGCTTGGGAAGCACAGATGGATAAAGGCAAACGTCCTCTAGTAGAAACTAGTCAGCGAGTTATTTTGTTGGACTCCCCATCAAGACGACCACCTGATCCATCGCTTGGGTATCCAACTGTCACTAATAACCGAGCTTCCAAACCAACAACCTTGGCCTACACTCATTGAGTCCCTGGACAAGGAACTTCGGTTCAGACTTCGGGTTATACCCCGGCAAGTACTGTGACAACTTTGGGCATACCAACACTAACGTATGCACCCTCGAAAACTCAAGGCATAGGAACACAAGTACCTCAACAACCTACACGAGCCCCATTATCTCTGGGCATCCTCAAACTCATGTTGCTACTTTGGGAATTCCAATAGTTGGAACCAATGGCATTCCCACTGGTCCTTCAGGAACAGGTTACCCACCAGTGGGGTTTTCGAACTTACATGGTGCTATATGGACTTCATATCCTCCAAATGCCAATACAGGAAACTTAACGACATCGTACCCTCGAGGAGGTAACCCAACGGTTCTACCATATGGAGCCCAAATTATTCAAGAAGGAAACCCGATTGTTGTACCTTGTGGTGTTCCAGAGGCTCAAGGCATGAATCATGATGCACTTGCTGACATGATTGAGCACATGTACGGACCTCAATTGCAACGAATAAACCGACCAGTTTATCATAAGCCTTATCCTGACTATATTAATAGGGATTATCCCTTTCCTTAAGGATACAATGTCCTTGAGTTAACACTCTTTTTAGAAGATGAGAAAATGTATGTGCTTGAGCACGTTGGTCATTTTACCTACCAGTGCGGAGAAGCCTCGGGTGATGATTTCTTGAAGATACGCCTATTCCCGAGCTCTTTAACAGGGATTGCATTCAATTGGTACATCAACCTGATGCCAAACACCATTTTTACTTGGTGGGATATGCAGAACGCATTCCAGGCCCAATTTGCTCGAGGAGACCCAAGCACCACTGTAGTAGATCTTGCCCTACTAAGGTAGAAACCTAGGAAGTCTATTAAGGAATTTCTTACTCATTTCAAACAAGCGAGGATCAGGTGTTAGGTCAACTTGTCCGAAAGCGAGTTCTTACATTTTGCTCAAGATAGTCTAGATTTTGAACTTAAGAAGAAGTTCGACGGAATGGTGTTAAACAACTTGTAAAACTTACTTAAAGGGCATCTCATTTTGAGGCGATTCTAAAGTGAAAAACGTTCAAAAGAATACCTTGATAGGCACATACTTTCAAGAGGTGGCTTCTGCGAATACTTATGGCCAAGGGGTATCCAAACATTCTCTGCTGGAGGTGGATGTTGCCAAATATGTTCGAGGAAAACCTATTGTGTGTGGACCATTAACCCGAAAGAATGCTGAGGCACTGGTCGGCCTTAAGTCAAAAGAGAATCGAAAGTATTCTTTTGATTTAGACAAAGTCGACGCGATCTTTGATTGTCTTAGTGAAAATAAGTGAATCATGCTTAAAGGACCCTATAAAATTCCTCCACCCGAGGAATTTCGTGGGAAGAAATTTTACAAATGGCATAGCTCGTCTACTCACTCGACAAATAATTACGTATTATTTTGGAATATGCTGCAGGACTTGGTGGAATCCAAAGAATTATAGTTCCCGAGTCTAAAGAGGCTATAGGGTAGATAATAATCCTTTTCCTCACAACGTAGAATGTTCTCTAATTGAGTTGTCTCCTCTTTTGTAGGATGCCCAGAATGTAATCAAGGCCACCCGAATAGCCGTTGTTGTGTTCAATCGGCTGGTCAATATGGGAGTCCTTCGATTCCCACTCTTCAGTGATCCTAAAATGGACCACTATTGTCGCTGACACGTGACTATGCTACACACGACTGATAAGTGCAATGATTTCTTCCATTTCCTTAAGACTCATAGAGACTAGAGTTGGTACGATCTTTCGAATGAAGATGAGGTCACTTTGTATCTGAGCTACCCGGGAGGACCTAGTTACATACCCGATGCTCCTCGAAAGAATCCTTTTTGTAAGGAAACCATTGCTCACTAGAATTTTGAGTTCGGGAGATAGGAGCAGATGTAGAAAAAGGCGGAGGCCAAGGAAGCCGCTCGAGTTGCCAAGCTCCAGGGAGGTGCTAAAGTCATATTTCAAGTTGCTGGGTTATGCGGACATTGCACCATGAAGCTTAAGGAAATGGTGGCTACCAAACAGGTCACTTTTCGAAAGGAAAATTGTCCCTCGGGTAGAGGTTCTTATACAAGATTTGATAAGGCCCCGCTATACTTTGAAGGACAACATATCTCCAAGAGAAAACAACTGAGGTTGACTTCTTACGATTTCAGACCATTCAAACTAGTCCCAAGAGACACTAAGTCGATGTGGCTTCTCAGTACTCCTCGAGTGTTAACCCGGTTGGAAGCTGAAGAATCTCTAAAAAGGAGTATGGAAAGACATCCAACCTGAACAGAGAGTACATACCTCACCTCTTGGACCCCAAAAGATGAGTCGAACCCAGAAGCACCAATGGTACAGATGTTTGGTTGAACTGAAGAAGAAACAGGAGGAAACTTGCAAAGCCGAGATGACCCAGGTTAGAAAGACCTCTCCCAGCAAGCTTAGTCCTTCACGACAGCCCGATGAGATTCTGAAGGCCACTACTGAGCCAGACTATGAAACTGATTTCATGGTGCACAACGATGATTTCTAGATCCTCCACAACGATTTTCCACCACTCGAGTAGGGCAGGGACCACGAATGCAATATGGTGCTCACGCTGCCAACAAGTTACCGAGCTGGGCTAGACCAAGACGGGTCAATGCTAGGAGATGCCGAGGATATCTCAGCAGCTGTGGCCGAGGTGGCCAAAGTACAAAAAATCGATGGTCCATCAAAGCCAACCCCAGGTGAGTACATTCGTTATGAAAAGCCTGACCTTTTAAAAGAAATAGGCTTTATAAGATTATACATAAAGGCCATTATTAATGGGACATAGATTGGAAGAATTCTCATAGATGGAGGAGCTGCAATAAATCTCTTACCCTTAAAATTGTTGCCTGAAATTCAAAAGATTGAGAAAGACCTAGTACTCGAGGACTCGAATGTTCTCAGCTTTGCTGGGAGCGCTACTTGAGTATTAGGTGTCTTGGCCATTCATATGAAAGTAGGAAAAAAAGGAAAGGAATGTGGTTTTCTACGTTGTTGACATAGAAAAACCTTCCTTTAACACCTTGATTGGCCTAAATTGGATACACTGAAATATGTGTATTCCTTCAACCTTTCATCAAAAGTACATGTTTTTTAATGGCAAAACTGTAAAAACAATATACGCTGACCCTGATGTTAAACATACGGAAGTTTACGTCGTTGATTTTGGCATTGTAGATGGGAGCATGATTCCATATTGGCACAGCTATGTATGCCAAATGGCAGCAATTCACTTAGAAAAAGAAATGTTCGAGGAAGAAGATGATGCAACCAAGGTGCCTCTATCCAGTCAGCCTTTGTTGCTCGAATATCGCAGAGATGACCTTGGGCAAATGAGCTCCGAAGATGGTTATGAAGTAGACGCTTCGAGCCAAAATAGCAATGAGGTTGAATGGCCAGCTCCCGAGATTTCGAAGACTGTATAATGATTGGCCATCATGGTGATTGAGTGTGGACAGTGAAAGCCACACAGAAAACTCACCTTTGATGAGTAAGTCATCAGATGAAAGTGTGGGAATGCAACAGTTGTTGGTCTTCGAGACCGAAGCTATTATACGAGGAAATAGCCAAGTTCAGAAGCATGAAGTTTGAAACTCGGCTGCATCGAGGAGAGTGAACTCCCAAGGAACCACCTAGGGAACGACTTTAATATCCTAACATTGGCTCATGAGGCCGAGAGACTAAGCCCACATGTCGTGATCCCCTTGAAAAGATCAACTTAGGGTCCGAGAGTGAGCCTCGGGTGACGTATATTAGTGGTCTGCTCGAGCAGACCTATCGTGATAAATTGGTGCAGGTACTGGAGAATTTCAAAGATTTCTTTACTTGGGAATATCATCAAATGCCAGGATTGGCCAGAGAGCTTGTCAAGCATATATCGCCAATCAAGGAAGGGGCAAAAACAATCAAATAAAACTCGAGGAGAATGGCCGGAGAGGTCATGGATTTGGTGTAAAAAGAGATCCAGAAGCTCTTAAGAGCTGGCTTTATCAGTACCTCGAGGTATGTAGAATGGATTTCTAATATTGTACCTGTTAAGAAAAAGAACGGGAAGACCCGAGTCTATATAGATTTCTAAAATCTAAACTGAAGTACCCCGAAAGATGAATACCCTATGTCGGTGGCTGACATGTTAATTGACAACACCGTTGGGTTTCATACCTTCTCATTCATGGATGGCTTTTCAGGGTACGATCAAATATACATGGCTGAGGAGGATGTTTACAAAACAGTCTTTCGTTGCCCTGGCGCAATAGGAACTTACAAATGGGTAGTAATGCCTTTCGGGTTAAAAAATGCAGGGGCAACCTATCAGCGGGCCATGAATGCTATCTTTCATGATTTAATCGGCCATATCATCAAAGTGTACATTGATGATATAGTCGTTAAATCTCGGTCTCAGAAAGCACACCTCTAGGATCTAACTCGAGCATTTAACTGAATGTGTGAGCACAGGTTAAAACTTAATCCTCTAAAGTGCACAATTAGGGTTTTCGCGGGTAACTTTTTAGGCTTGTTGGTCCATAATCGAGGTATTGAAATAGACCAAAAGAAATCCAAAGCGATAATTACCGTGAATCCACCTAAGATAAGGAAAGAGTTGCAAAGTTTCCTTGGACAACTCAATTACTTACGCCGCTTCATTTCTAATGCTGCAGGTAAAACTCGAGTATTCTCGTCGCTCCTTCGGCTTAAAGAATCCGAGGAATTCATCTGGGAAAGGCAACACCAAAAGGCTTTCGAAGCTATCAAGAAATATCTTGCCAGCCCACCAATAATGGTAGCACCAAAACCCGAGAAGCCACTTAAGTTGTACATAGACGTGATGCAAGAGTCTCTCGGACGCCTATTAGCGCAAGACATCAAAAATGAATGAGAAAGGGCTATATTTTATTTAAGTAGAAGTTTGAATGATGCCAAATGTAATTATCCATACATAGAAAAATTATGTTTGGCATTGTATTTCCCTTCAATAAAATTAAGATATTACTTTCTTGTTCACAAAATTTTTGTCATCGTTAACACTGATGTGCTTAAATTTATGCTAAGCAATCCACTATTGAAAGGACGAATTAGTAAATTGAGTCTAGCGTTGGTTCAATATGACTTAACTTATGTTTCACAGAAATCAATTAAGGTTCAAGCAGTGGCTAATTTTTTCGCCGATCACCCTCTACCCGAGAATGTTGAACTACCCATTGAAATAACATTCGTAGATCTTCCTCCTTGGAAATTATATTTCGATGGATCGAGTACCAAATACGGACAGGGTCTTGGGGTAGTCTTTTTCTCGCCAAGGGGTTTCTCTACACGGATAGCTTGTAAGCTTGATGGTAAGTGCGCCATAACCGAGCAAAATATGAAGTGTTGATTCTTAGCCTCAAGTTAGCAAATGACCAGGGGGTTTGAACCTTAGAAATATATGAAAATTCTCAGTCGGTCATTCATTAGATAACGGGCAAGGCTCGTTGTTTGGATTCTATTTTAGAAACATGCTTGGCGAGGGTGCAACCATTGCTTGAATGACTATATGTAAGAAAAATTCAACGTGTCCCTTGGGAATCCAATTGGGTTGCATATGAGTTAGCTCAATTAGCATCACGGTGCCACGTGCCTTATTTGAAGCTAAATCAAAAATTGTCATCGAATCAAGAATTTTACTTGATCACGATAAGGATACACTTGAAGTTATGGCTTTATCTATCTTGGGAAAACCCAAGGATTGGCGAATAGAGTTGGTGAAAGCATTAACTGATCCCTCCTCTGTCGAAAATAACTCTTTCTTGAAACAAGTAATGAGGAACTATGTTCTCGTCTGAGAAGAGTTGTACTGCAATGAAGGTGATGGAATGTTGCTCCGATGTATCAAGGCAGACGAAGCTATGAAAATCATGGCTAAGTCTCGTTATGATTTGTGTGGTTTGCACCAAGCCGGGGAAAAGATGGCCTGGGTAATTTGACGACATGGCCTATTTTGGCCATCAGTTAGAAAGGATTGCATAGCAATGGCCAGAGGATGCCAGAGGCATAAGAATATTCCTCGGGTGTCTGCCACAGAGTTACATTCGATAATAAAACCATGGCCTTTCAGAGGTTGGGTTATGGATGCAATTGGAGAAATTCATCCTAAGTGTACACAAGGGCATTCTTATGTCTTAGTAGCTACATATTATTTCACCAAGTGGATTGAAGCTATCCCTATGAAGTCGGTTACCCAAGAAGGGGTCATTGAATTTCTTAAAGAACACATTATCTTCCGATTCGGGTTACCTGAGTCGGTTTCAGTTGATCAAGGTATGACGTTCAATGAAAATGAGATTCGGGCTTTTGCCAAGGAATTTGGATTTAAATAGTAAATGATATGGGAATAGGAATTTGGATTTAAGACAACCATCTCTTATTCCATCATTTCTTAGAATGCCTCTCAGGCAAATGATAGTACGACGAGATCACAATATTGATACTGTTATTAAAACTATATGAACAAATTGTGACAAACAAATTTTGCTTTTGATAATTGATACAAATACAAGGTGCCAGAACACACCTATTGCAATGTCATCAGCAAAACTATTTCCAATGAATGGTTACATACAAATTGAACAAATAAATATAACAACAACTAATAATTTTTCAATAAAAAATGTAAAAGGAATAAATGATATGGGGAGGGATTAAGTCTGTATTGGTGCCATCCTCACCGAAATAGGACTCCTAACATGATGCACCCCATCTGACCATGTTAGACCTCCAAAAACATATCCGAACAGTCCTCTAACATTACTCTTTATTGTAACCTTGAGGCTCTTTTCTTCATTAATCTTGTTGAATCTCAAAACTGAAGGTTCTACCTTCACTGAGATTCCATCAGGCGCTTTGACACGAACTCGATATGATCCTGGAGTTCCCACATTCTTCAGGGATCGAGTCAATGTCACATTGCCTGAAAGATTAGGTACAGTGATTGATGGATAGTTGAAATCCAACAGACTAGCATTCTTTGTTGGGCACTGGAATGGCTCATCCTCAATAAATGGTGACAATTGGGTTTCGTTGTAGCCAACTGAGCACAACAATTTCAAGTAATCTGTTGCATGTAAGTCATACACTAAGCCTGGGTTCATAGCACTGTTCGGCCATACATGTCCTGCACCATAGTTCATGGGGCTTGCCTCAGCTAGACTAGAATCTGGAATTGGTTGTCTCAGAATATTGCTTCTCGTTCGCGCTGAAATGTATCATTACAATGAAGAAATTAGTTGTATGTCCTATGTTAATTATTATTGTAATCTAGCAGAAACTTGAATAATAATGAAGTGTTCAAGTACCTGTAGTCATTATTGCTGACTTGATAGCAGCAGGAGTCCAATGAGGGTACATTGTTTTGAGAAGTCCTGCGATGCCGGAAACATGAGGGCACGACATTGAAGTCCCAGATATTGCGTTGAAAGGAAGACCGCGTTGGGATCCTGGAGTGGAATTAGGCGTTACTGCTTCTGTGTATGCTGCCAAAATCCTTATTCCCGGTGCAGTAATGTCAGGGTGCAATTTTATTATAAAGCGAAGTTAAATTTATTCTATAATAAAATTTCTATCTTGAATTTGTAAATGAAGATTGTCATTATTTTCAGGTATATATAGATGATGAATGATCAAGGACACACTTTGAGGATTTCTGGAGTGATACCATTAGGTCCAACAGATGAAAAGGAAGCCGTGATAGGTCAAGAGATCACATATGTAAGCCATTGGAGACCTGAGCAAAAAGGAACCCACTCCGTAGAAAAATATTAATTGATGCTATTGTAAAGATTGGATGTATATAAATTAATAATGATGAAGAACTTACTTTGTGTTATAGATGTAATGTAAAATGGAAAGGCCATCCATTGCAGAGACTGCTGAAGTGGGGAGAAAAAAGGGTTGAGGATTGATTGTACTAGAAGTGAACTGACTGGCAAGGATCATCCCAACTCCGCCAGCCTCAGCAACTGCCAAGCTTTTTTCAACATCAGGAATCATTCCGCGAACACAATACACAATCTTCCCTTTCACTTTGCTTGGATCAAGAGATCCAGGAAAGCATACTTGTCTGCAAACATAAAGGATTTCATGTTATCAGAATATTGCAGACAAAAATAGACTAATTAGATAAATTTTTGTGATTGAAATAAAACAAAGTGATCGGTTTGCTTACGCATCACTAGTCGTGGCATTTGTAGCTTTAACATCTTCAGAAGCTACCAAAGGATAATATTGTTTGCTTGCAGCCAGTAGGC